>JAPPVO010000019.1:143386690-143587429 GCA_030407325.1 Camellia japonica | reverse complement strand
GAGCAGGTTCTGTGACTTATCAGGGAGAAGTACCCCCCAATAAGCCACAGAATATATGCTCGCGCATGCTGCTGTACTAACTCATCTGGAGCATGATTGGAAATCGCCCTGAAAATGCTCGGACAGCCACCTCACCCTCACTCTACCTGCCTGCTAAGTCTGCAGGTGTAGGTGTAGTCCCAATAGCGTCAGCACAGAGGGCTATTCACTGCTCCGTCGTCAATGATGGGTCAAGTCCCAGTAACTGCTCGCCCATCAATCCGTAGACCGTATAGGACAGATACGTCCTGCAATGTGACGGTGGCCTCACCGATCGGGAAATGAAATGTATGAGTCTCTGTGCGCCATCTCTCGACGAGAGCAGTAATGAGTGGGTGGTCTAGTCTGATATGGCCTATACGATATACACATAGAATCCCGCGCGTAGTAGACACTGCAAGACTCTATGGTCCAATGGAGCGATCCCACAGGCCGAATCTCCCCGCCGGCATGCCACCACGGTGCGTGCCTGGTCCTGCATTACAGAATGAGTAGTATTAAATTATAGCATTATGAAGGAAACAGGTATGCTTATACGGACGTGGACTGAGACGTTGAAGTTGTGTTTGGAACCGTGTAAGGTGGTTTCTTTATTTGTTGGCCAAGGGCCATTTATGTATTTGTTGGCCGTGTGCCATTCTTGTAAGGGTTATACCCTTTGTATATGATGTAAGCCTTTGGGCATCTTAATTTGATTTATAACATCTTTGTATGTTTTTATTACGGAGCATCCATTTGACTTAGATGTTGTATCTAAGAATGTTTAAAATTGAAATAACACATGTACTGTGTGCTTATATTATATACATCTGCATGAGTGTTGTTAGTGATCGTCTATCATTGGGTGGTTTACTCACGTGGGCCGGACCTTGTAAATCTAGGGCGTGACAACGGTGATCTCCTAGGCATTTGTGGTTATAATTTGCTTTATATTCCCTTATGATTTGTTAGATTCATCTTCATTTGGCTAAATCAATTCATTGTTGTAATAACTTCCAATCCCACGTCGTTCTATTCAATTCATTCATTTTTGTAACAACTTCCAACCCCATGTATTTCTATCCCTTTTATTTTTATGCTTTCTATGCCTTTTGATAAACATCATGTTTTATTTATCATATCCATGCTTTGCATCCATTTTTCATGCATCTGGATTCAGCCCATCTGCATTTGTGGGATTTATCATTTGAAACATGATTTTGTGCGCTACCTCATGCCTTGAGATCATTCACATGTCACGTATTAGTAGCCAGATCTTTAGTTGCATTTTGTGTATGTATTACATTAGCTATTTGCATATAGGATCATGCATATGTCTATAGCATATTATTTTTTGGCTTAGCATGAATGAATACTAGGTGAGCATTTCTAATTTTAGCATCCCGATTGTATATGTCGTTTCTATGTCTAGCATCTTAACATGTGGCTACATGCTTAAGTGACATATCTCCATGACTACTAGTGGATGAAGGTTGTATTACTTGAGTTTGAATGATATTGATTCTTATGCTTCTGAACTCACTTTTGTTTGAGTTGTGCCAAAGATCTTTCAAAATGTATAAAATCAAAGTTTAACTAAATTGAGTGACACAATCTATACTCGCTTGCTTTACATAATAATGTTAGCATTATTAAAATAACTGGAATATGAGCATATATTGTCTATAAAACTTATATCATGGTTTAGTAAAGGCTGATCTTCTGATCGGTTGAGCGGGGGTGCTCAATTCATGACATTCCCCCTTCATACCTAATTTCTCGAATCAAGATAATTTGATTATGACCGATGGTGGCCTTTGGCACGAGTCATGAGTTTTCTAATTTTCTCAAAAGATTAGGTGGCGATTCTGAGATTTGGTGATGTAGTATATTTCTAACAAATGTTTTGCAATAAAATAGATTTTCTATAAAAGTTTCCGGATCTGGACTCTCATTTTCTATTTTACACTGCCCTAGTGAGACTAGATCGAATATTGGAAGTTTGAACTATCGAGTGCGCTCTCGTACCCCTAGGACGCCTACAACCTTTAAGACAAGTATTGTATGCCCTGTTGGCAGTTATTATATTTTAAAGCTATTTTTTAAGTTAACCGAACATAGTTAATTAAATAAACTAGAATTTGAGGCCCTGTTGGCAAGTACTTATTTGGTTTTCGAATTGTTTCTTTTATTTAATTATACTGCATGAGTTAATTAAATAAAGTAGATTGAATAAGCATTATTTCTTTTATTAAATTATATTGTGTGAGCTAATTAAATAAAGTGGACTTGACATGTATTATTTATTTTATTTAATTATATTGTGTGAGATAATTAAATAAAGTGAGCTTGATGAGTATTATTTCATTTATTTAATTATTATGGTATTAGTTAATTAAACAAGAAGAACCTTTTTTTTAAGGTTGATAAATAAGATGAACTTAATAAGATTTAAGTAAGTTTATCCAGAAATTGGGCACGTCATTGCATGTTTTTAATTGACTCTACACTAGCATGTTTACTTAAATAAGATTATTATCAGGTGAGTGTCAATACTCACCCCCAAGGATGGAGGGAAGAAGAGACCAGGACAAGCACGTGCCTATCCTCAATTTCTTTTAATTATTCTTTTTTTTTTTTTTGATCGGCATTTCTTTTAATTATACTAGTAGCTATATATTCAAGGACGGAGCTTAGTGTAGGCCTACAGGGGCCGTGGCCCCCTCGCTTTGTGCAAGAAGCTTGGTTGTTATGTATAGAACTAGTTCAATACCAGCAATCTTCTCCTACATGGGACTTCCTCCCATTTAATTCTCATGTTTTTAATATTTTTTTTAACATCTCTTTATAATATAATAGAAGAATGCTATATAAATTTTTGCAATGAAAGTTAAAATATTTGTAGTATTATTTTGTGGTAAAGTTGAATTTATAGTGGACATCTCTAAACTGAAAGTTATGAATTATTGTAGTTATGTTATGGATAGTAAGGTGTAAATGTTACAACCATTGCGGTGCAAATTGTTACGAACTATTTGATGAAAAAAAATTACAATTTGTTATGATTATGTTATATATATTGTGACAATGTGTATACGAAATGCACTTTAAGTGTGCACACCATAACAACTCCCTAACATATTATATTCTAAAATATATTTGTAATTATATTATTCACTTTATAAAATATGGAAGGCTTAAATGAGAATAGTAGTATCTCAACCGATAAAAAATGATTAATAAAATTAGATAGACAATTTTTATCTCTCACTAAGCCAATCATTATTTCTTACTACTATAATGTAAGAACTCTTATTGATTAGTAGTATTACTGTTATATCAAATATTTAACAAAGTTTATCAATTTCCAATTAATAGCTTGAAAAATCACAAGTGTTAATTGCATGAAAATCCATTGCCCTTAACCCTACTTGTCTTCCCATTTTTATTTATTTATTTATTTTCTGGCCCCCTGATGATCAAATCCTAAGTCCATCCCTGCTAATGGGCTTGGCTTAGCTTAGTTTGAAAGAATAATTGACTTTCAAAATATGTGAAAGTTTAGTTTGCTATTTTGTTTTGAGCGAGTTTCACTCAAGTTTGAGTTTGATTTTCCATGTAGAGTTAAAGAGTGCATATAAGTTTCTTGAACCAAGTGTATAGTGTTTTAAAATGTGTTCAAGTTGATATTAACATCCCGTTTGAGAATAAGTTATTTTAATTGTCTATTTGATAATTTGATTTTTTTAGTTTGATTAAGAAAGTTATATTTGGGATGGCAGGTTTTTATTTTTATTTTTTTTATTTTTATTTTTTTAAATATATATAATAATTTGATGATTGGAAAAGAAAAAGTGAAATGGTTATGAATTAGATGTGATATTTTATCTTATTGACATGTTGCCGGAAAATTATTATATTATTATGTGGTTGCAATTATTCTATATGACACCAGCTACATCCATGAATTCCATCAACATGTCACAAATTAAAAGTTGACACTTATCATTCAACATCATTATGGGTGAAATTGAGGGGGGTTTTATTAGGGTTTTAAACATTTCTCAGTTTTTAATGATGTCGGAAATTTATTTCAGTTAACAATTTAGGTAATATTATTATTGTGTATGAGAATAGTTAGAATTTTTTTTTTCTGTTAATTCTGTTAAATAAAAAATTCTGACAAAGGGGGGTATTTGTAATTTTTAAAATTATGAAAGACAATTTGTATTTTAAGCAAAGTTGAAGGAATGTATTTATAATTGATCTTATATAATACTCCAGCCGTCTCAAAATATTTGTTCCTTTTGGAATTTTTTTTTGGTAGTACAATTATTATACTTGAAAAATATTAACTTTCTAAAATTATCTTTTAGTAGTATAATTATTACACTTTAAAAATATTAATGTTAATAGATTTAAAAGAATGACAAAATAAAAAATTTTAATTTTTTATTTTTGAAAAGAAATTAATATTTTAAAATAATAAAAATAAAATAAAAAATTAATATTTTAAAATGGAGAAAGTAATAACTGAATTTGGGTTGATTTGAGTTGTGAAAATTTATGCACAAGATGACAATAAAATTTTTGGGGTTGCACTCAAGTTTTACGTGTTGGGTATGGCCGTAAGCAATCATAAAAATCAGTGGGGTTTATTTATCCAGAATCTCCATCAAACTAGTTAAAATTTTAATTAAATGTTAAATAAAAATTTATTTTTCTATTTTAATTAATTATTTTTTTAAATATATTCTCCAACAATTCTCTACTTTTTACTCTGTTCTATTTTTATTTTATTATTTTCTAATTTCAAATTTAATATTTAAAAGAGAATTAAAATAATAAATGATCACATTTATTCAGAATAGTGATATATAAATAATATAATAAATTACATTCACATCTCTTAAAATTTGAAGAAATACAATAAAGTAACACTTAATAATACTCCTTTAAGGTTTTAATTTACGTAACACTTAATCAATTTTTCTCTATAATTTGTTAGTTTTATGGATAAAAAAAGTGATTGTTGTCATCTTTTTTACATTAGAATATTTATTTTATTTTATTTATCTTTAAGTCTAAAAACTACCTATATTCATTCTGATCCTTTTAAGCTTACTAATAAAGAGGTTGATTTAATTATCTCAAAATGTATGGTTTGTTATCCGTTCATCTCAATTCATCTCAATTTATGCTCTGTTCATCTCAATTTAAAATTCAAAATGATATGACACTTTATACTCCGTTCATCTCAATTTAAAATACTTATTATTCTAACTTATATTTTAAAAAATAACAATTATATCATTTTGATTTAGTTTTTTTATACAAATTTTGTTTATAAATAAATTTTCTTAATTTATCAAATTGTGTGTGTGCATTTTTTTTTTATCTCATGTATTACAATTGCATTAGTTAAATGATTTCACCACTCGTGTTTATTATTAGTATATAGTAATAATTGATTAAATGATAAATAAAATATAATAAATAAATATAATGTATTAAATATTTTATTACTTAAAATCAGTTGCTGAATCCTTTTTCCCTAATTACATAGAGGTAGTGGAACTAAAGTAACTAGTCAAGAATTGAATTTGATAAAGTGTGTTTTTATAATTGTATTACAAAATAACTAAGGAAATGTTCTAATAAACTTGTTAACGATGTTCTTAGCAAATACTTTTTAAAATATTTATTCAAATTATGTATATTATAGCTATGGCTCGGACAATTCCAAAAGACTCTCTCTCTCTCTTTTTGTGGTTGATGATGGCAACTAATGAGAGAGTCACCTCAATTTTTTAGGATTTGGGTATATATGAATGAATGTATTATTAGTATTATATTATTATGTGGTTGCAATTATTTCTATATGATATTTTGGGAAGAGATGAGACCTCACACCCTCAACTTTCGGATTTGGATGAGTGGTTGCTATTATTTCTACGGAAGTGGGGACGTTGCTGCATAGTCGGTGTAGCAGCGGTTGCTGTGCGGTAAAATGAATTTATTTTGAAATTTATTTTGATAATCTAAACCGTTCTTATTTTAAAATATATCAAGAAAAAGATACTTACAAAAAATTAAGTTAATCAGATATCATTTACAGATTCATCCACTCATATTTGTATTTATTTTAATTCTTTAAATCACAATTATTAATTTTTTTAGATACAAATGTGAGTGGATAAATGGGTAAACGATATCCAATTAACTAGATTTTTTACAGGCATCTTCTACTTAAACGGTTCGAATTATCAAAATAAGCTCCAAAATAGACCCATTTTACCACACAATAGCCACTGCTGCGCAGGCTGGGCAGCAGCGTCCCCACTTCCTATTTCTATTGACATTTTTAGTGGTGTCCAATTTGAGGGTAAAGCATCTTTATGGGATTCGATTACTAGTCTAGTTTTCAATATATAGAAAGATTATACATGGGGAAATTTGGTCCCATTTCACATTAAAGTTAGTTTATTCATTTTAAACTCCATTTAAAAAAAACAAAATTTAATTTAATTCTGTGCACTTGATTCAATATATGTTTGAATTATAAATATATGAATTTAGGAGGACTATTACATGAGGACTATTTAAATTTAATAACAAAATCCAAATGAATGTATATTTTGGAGAAATTACAAGAAAATCCTCAGGTTTTGACCCTAGTAACAAATCAAATCTCGAGTTTTTTATTGTTTCAATTTAAACACCCAACTTTTGAAATGATAGCAATTCTAACTATCTGTCTATATCCGTAGTTATACTAAAGGAAAATGGACAATTTTGATAATTTAACCACATTTTTTCCTTCTATTTTATTTGTACAATAATTTTCTCACTACACTAATTTTGTACAAAACTTTATTCTTAATGTACAAGTGTTACAATGCATGATAGTGTCATAAGAAATTAGTATTTGAAAAATATCCTCCCTGTTCATAGCCACTCTCTCTCCTTTTCCTTAAATGAGTGAATTATCAAACGCCATGTATACAACAAATTTCTTTTGCAATTAACGAATACATATGAATGGCTAGAATTGACACTATTTCAAAATTGAAATAATTAAAAAGTCAGGTTTTTCATAATTTTCCGATATATATATTTTTATATTTTTATAAATGTTCCGATTTAAACTATCAAAGAAAGCATATTATACATATATCATCTCTTTTTAGTTTATTATGCAATTAAATAGTATAATATTTTAAATTAATAATTTATAATTGGGAAGGCTAGTCGGTATGACTAGAATTTCTCATTATATATCCAATCCAAAAATTAAGCAAACTCAAAATCTTTATTTGGTTGGGTTGGTGAGCCATCGGGCTATTGCTGTAGTTCAAATAATAGTTATTAAAATTAGATTACCACCACACTTTTCTTTTCTTTTCTTCCCTTCTTCTTTTTTTATTTTTTTTATTTTTATTTATTTTTTATATAGATATATTTATCTGGTACAAAAGAACCCTATAATTTCTTAATGAGATGTAAGTGTTATGACTAACTAAAGTAGCCTCTATTTGGTTGATTACCACTGATAATGAGCCGATTTTAAAAATAAAAATGTTAAATACCTCAAATTTTTTATAAAAATTTCTATTAAAACAGTCAAATGGGTCTAAGACCCACACTCATGTGAAACCCACACTCATGTGAGTATTTGATAGAAAATTTTTGTATCTATAACATTGTTCTTTTTAAAAAGGAAATCTAGGCGTATTTTTGTGTTTGATTATCTTAAATGTTATAACTTAATTCTATGGGAGTTATAACTAAAAAAAAGAGTTATAACATAAGGTATAATTACATAGCTTTTGAATTATAACCAAAATAATATTATAACAAATATTTTAGTAAGTCATAACTAACGTTATAAGGTTATCACCAAAGGTGCATATGGTACATAATCTCATAGAATTTTCTTATATTTTGTGAGTATGTAAACAAAATAGTTTGAGTGGAAAATTTAAGAAAAAATTATAAATAAGTACACATGATAAAAAAATAATTACAAATATATGGGGCACAAATCTTTTGGTGTAAAAAAATACAACAAAAATTACACTTCGAGAAGATTCTCAACCTTTAGTACATGTTTATCTCATTTTCTCACAAAATTATAATTTCTTTTGTAAAATATTTATCCAATTTCTCAATTAGGCTCAATTTGGCTAGACAGAGAATATAGAAAGTGAAAGAAATTTTTTTTTGTTATTATTATTATTATTATTATTATATGTATTTGTTTGGATAGAGCAAGTTGGTTTGTGGATAAAATAGCCACAAAAGACAAAATAGGCTATTTTAGCCACAACAAACAAAACATCACATCCAACACATAATTATTATACTCTTCTCTCACAAAAAAAGTTAAAAAAGTCAAAAAGTCAAAAAGCCCTTTCCAAACCAAACTTTTTAGCTCAGGCTAAAATAGCTAAAAAAGCCAAAAAATCAACCCACTTTCCAGACGGAGGCAAAATTTGTTTCCCTCTTTATCCATGCTTCTTTCCACAATTTCTTATTATGTTGGAATTACATTTTTTTTTGATAATTTTTTTGCAAATCTTTTTATTTTTTATTTTTTTTATCTATTCAAATATATGTAAAAAAATATTTTACTTTCTATCATTTTTCCATTCTATTACTTATTTCTTTTTAAACAAGCGGAGCATTAACGGTAATTTTTTCAAAATCTAATGAATCAATTCCTTTTTTTGAGAAGACAATGAATCAATCCTTATCACATCACTTAGATGGACAAATTATAAGAATCTGAAGAACAAGATTCCACCATATCCATTAGATAATCTTAAAAAAGCAAAAATAATAGATCTAATTGAAAGAGAAGGGTAAAGTGGTCAAATAATAAAAAAGTGAAAATAACAATTCAGAAAAAGTTAAAAAAATTCAAAAATAATGATAAAAATTTAATAATTAAAATGTTAATTTTTTTCATAAAACTATAATTATTTTGAGGTTTCACTAATGTATAATTTTTCCAAATAAAAATAAGAAAATCCAATGAATTAGTCTCTCCATCTCTCACATATGCATGATAGATGAACAATGGAGCAAAAATTACATTTTAGTAGAGTAGGGAGAAATAATTTTATTTTCATAGTAATACAAGTCTTTTGTGTGTATGGTGCAGGTCCAATTCTGTATTTAATGCAAATATTTCTTATACGATAAAATTACACTAAAAATGATTCTTATATATGTATTATAATTATTTTATAATTATCTTACGTATTTATAATTTGCGCAACAATGAATATCGATATTCTCAAAAGCCCATTTTAGCTATTCTCTAGGCAGGTATTTGTGCTTGTGAAGTTGCTTAAAGCCTAGTTTTAGACCAAACCATTGGAGCAAACGCAACATCACGTGTTCTTGTTTCCCTCCACACAAACAAAAGTACTAACTTTTGTTGGAATTTTAACGCCAAAGCTTTGTTTTGTTCTATTCGTACTCCTCTTTTGCCACAAGACAGTTTTCCTTGGAAGACTTAGCTTGTCATTTTTCTAATCAAGCTGTTTTAAATGTGAAGATTACCAAAGTGGAAAAAGCAAATGCAAGGAAAACAAATGAAAAGGTTTAAGGGCATATTTGACAATTTGAACTTTGCTCATTGGTTTTTGTTAGGAGGAGGTTCTATTTACAAGCAATACATTTTGTTTAATTAGATCCATTAATTATTTAAATTTTTTTTTTCTTTAAAGACAAAATTGTAAAATTCAAAAAAACCAAACTTCTTTATACACCCACCCACTCACCCCTTCTTTGCCCCCAAACTTCTTCTATCTTCCATTCCTCACTTGTAATATTCTGCTTCGAAAAAATTAAATAGTAGTAATATATTATTTAATTTTTATTTTTGATTAAATAATAGTAATATACTATTTATTATTGGGTTTTGTTACAGAATTTTATTCTGTTTATTTTGTGTGTACAATTTATTTGTATAATTTTAATTTGTGATTGTTGCAATTTTATTTCATTAGAAATAATGACAACTAAGAAGGATAGTGCTGAGACTATTCCTATTGTGACCTCAAACCCGGTCACTACATCCATGATACCAATATTGTTAGCGGTAACTCCGTCAGTACCAATAAATCATGGAGAAAAGTTGGAAAAATTCAATGGAACTGAATTCAAAAGGTGGCAATAGAAAAATGATTTTCTATCTGATCACATTGAACTTGGCTCGCTTCACCCATGAAACTGCTCCGGCACTGAATGAAGGAGAAATCGATTGGCAAGTTGTTGCCGCCGTGGAAGCATGGAAACATGGGGATTTCCTGTGTCGGAACTACATTCTCAATGGATTAGACACTATATAATGTGTATAGTGTTAAAAAGACCGCAAAAGAACTGTGGGAATCCTTGGAATTAAAGTACAAGACAGAGGTCGTCGATGCAAAGAAATTTGTCATCGGTCGATTTCTTGATTAAAATGGTGGATTCCAAGATTGTCATATCAAGTTCAAGATCTCCAATTAATTTTGCATGACATATATGCAGAAGGAATGGTTCTTGGTGAATCTTTCCAAGTTGCAGCGATGATTGAAAAATTACTGCTGACATGGAAAGATTTCAAGAACTACCTAAAGCACAAGCGCAAGGAGATAAATTTGGAGAAACTAATTGTGCGGCTCCATATTGAGAAAGACAACTGTGGATCCAAGAAGAGATCCAGTGGTCACATCATGCAAGCAAAAGCTAATGTTGTGGAACAAGGACAAAGGTCTCGTTCTAACAACAAAAAGAGAAAGCATGATGGCAAATGTCCCAAACAAGGCTTCCAAAGTGGGGACACCAAGAAATTCAAAGGCAAGTGCCTTGTGTGTGGCAAAGACGGGCATCGCGCTAAGGATTGTCATAATCAAAGCGAAAGCTTGCGCAAGCAGCCAGCACAAGCTCATATGACCGAAGTCGACTACATCTATGATGGAGTGGAAGACATTAGTCTCTCTGTTGTGGTTTCTAAAGCAAACTTAGTGAGCAACACTAAGGAATGGTGGGTGGACACTAAGGCTACTTGTCATATCTGTGTCGACAATAAAATGTTCACAACCTACAAAATGGTGGAGAGTGGAGAGCAACTCTTTATGGGAAACTCCTCAACCTTTACAATTGAAGGATAAGGAAAGGTCATGCTCAAGATGACTTTGGCCAAAGAACTCACTCTCAACAATGTACTCCATGTGCTGGACATTCGCAAGAATTTGATTTCTAGGTCATTGCTGATCAAGAATGAGTTTAAGTTAGTTCTTGAATCTAACAAAGTTGTACTCACAAATTGTGGGATGTATGTGGGGCGAAGGTATATGAGTGATGGGCTTTTCAAGCTCAATGTATTAACTATTGTATCAAATTTGGCTATTAATAATAAGAACATAACTTCTATTTATATTATTGAGTCTTCCATTTTATGACATGGCAGATTATGACATATTAATTTTAATTCTTTACGTTGACTTGTTTCTTTGGAATGTTTACCTAATTTAGAATTTGATCCTGATCACAAGTGTGAGATTTGTGTTGAGGCAAAACTCACTAAGGCATCATTTAATAAAGTAGAAAGAAGTATTGAACCTTTAAGTTCAATTCACACAGATATTTGTGATTTGAAATGAAACACCCCACTTTTATTTACTCAGATAACATTACCGAATCATTATTATGTTACAATTTTAGAGATAGCAGACAGAAGTTCGAATATCTTAATAAAGATAAGTAAAAGAAGATTCTTTCAATCGTATACAAAATAAATGCAACATGTGACATAATTAAATAAATTGCCCAGGCTTACTTCATTACATAAAAGAGCAAGGGTTTAACCATTTTTCAATAATGGCATTCAGCCTACATATAAAAGGCCCCGTGGCCAACAGATAATGAAGATTCTCGATCTTGAATCACTTCTTGACATACACCTGAAAAAGGATTAACAACGTAGGATGACCATAAACATGACCCTAAACAACAACAATATACAGATAGCTATGGTCATGAATGCTTTAAGTCATATCATATACATATGTGTCAATTTATACGTGAAGATATACTTACATAAGTACTTTTCTCAAAATCATTCAATTTATCCAATAACCAAAACCATTCGCTTTTCTTTCTTCTTGTTACTCTTTTGTTTTAACTTGCCAAACAATAACAGGTATTTGAAAACAAATCCCGAAATCCAATTACTTTTCCCCCAATTACCGAACTTATAGCTAATTTCAAATTACAATTTCCAAATAGCAACATCCCAAACGAACACAATGACGATATATATATAATGCTCCTTACATAATCATATAAGACAACTGACATTCTCTACAAAATAATCATCACTATGCATGATACACATAAATAGAACCAAGATGATAACGAGAGACCTAACAACGCTCTGCCTGCCTCAAGCATGATAAGCCAATGATACACCTTTCCAATACTCACGCCAATTTACCAGACACCTGCTGGAAGGTAATGGTACCTCTGCTAAGTTCTCTAGATGCTAGCTAGAAGGTACTGGTACCCCACATTCTCAGCGCAACCAATTCTTCAAGTGCTAGCTGGAAGGTAATTGTACCCCTTATTCTCAGCACATGCACATTTCCAACCATCATATAATTCAATAAACACAAATAATCCGAGTATACTATATACAAATAATCTATTCAACATCACAATGTCATCCTCCACCGATGACTAAGGACAAAACCTCTAAGCAAAAATATTTAGACACACGTAATACGATAATCCAATGCTCACTTGACTTGACCTTAAGTCCTACAACAATGATAATAACAACAATATTCAATGGTTTCAAAATCCAACCTCAAGTTTATTTCTAAATTTACAATACGTCATGGTTTCTTTCTCTTTTCAAAATCAACTTTTTTATTTTCCAAGTTAACATGCGCAAATCCTTTTCTTTCCAAAAACCAATTTTCACATTTCATTAAGGGTCCAGCTTGTCTCAAGTTGAGATCAAGACTGGACCCGTCCAGTACGGCCCATGGAGCTCATTTTTTAGGCCCGTTTTGATAATCCGAACCGTTCAATGTGTAGAACTCGTTGAGTACTACATGCTTATAAAAAATCACGTTGATCGGATATCAATAGCTATATGATCAAATCAGTTTTCTATAAAAAAAAAAAAATGGACGGCGAAAAAATTAACGGTTGATAAAAAACTGTTTTGTTCACATGGCTATTGATATTCGATCAACGCGATTTTTTACAAGCATATAGTACTCGACGAGTTCTACACATTGAACGGTTCGGATTATCAAAACAGGACCCGTGGTGGGCCCCCACGGGCCCAACAGCACGGTCCAGTCCGATCTTGGACTGGACCAAAGCCATTGCCTTTCATTAAAACCACATCCATGGATTTAAGCCATAACCCAACCCAACTTAGCATGATTATCCAAATAAATTTCAATACTAAAATTAATTCTCCCTTTATGCTAACAACACAATAACACAACTCAAATTATCAAAACACAAATATTATTTAACTTTACTGCATTTTAATTCATTTGGTCAAATTATTAAATCAGGGCTTTCTTTTCCTCTCAACATAAACATGTTAAACTACTCCCCAATTAACCCAATTAACCATCAATTTTACAATTTCAACCCAAACATTCAAACCTTAGATCCCTTTTACATGCTTTTCGAAAATCCATGATGAACATGCTTTTTATGCAATTAAATCTACCACATGTCTATCTATAGACGAGGTATTGAAGAGGACCAAAAAAATCCCTACCTCTTGAAGCGACGAGGAGAAACTTGAAAAACCCACAGTGACAAAAACACGATCTACTTAGATTAAAATAAAGCCCTCGCGACCCTCTATGTTTTGATCTAAAGGACTATGGGTCAAAAATAGGTAGAAGTAAATGAAAACCAAGCATGAAGAGCTTGGGAGCTCAACAATAGAGGAAGAAGAGAGAAGAGAGAGAGGAAAATGATCCAAAAGTGACCAAAAGTGACTTTTATAGAAGTTGAATTCAGACAGACCGCTCGAGCGACCAAACCTGTGCTCAAGTGAAGAATATGAACTCTCAGAAGTTCAGACCATACAAGGCAGACCGCTCGAGCAACCAAACCTACGCTCGAGCGAAGATCAACAACCCTCAGAATCACAGGCCTGCAAAAGTACTAGAAGACTCGCGAGACTGCTCAAGCAACCAATCCATCGCTTGAGCGATGAAGGAAAACTTAGAGTGTTACAACCTCCCCACCTTAGGAACTTTTGCCCTCGAAATTAAAGATAAGGCCAAAACAAGGCAACTCGATCACAACCGGAAGCACAACCACCAACTCACAGTTGGATGCAAACTTGGGATAAATTCTCGGATCCCGATTTAACCTTTTGGGGCCCCAAAGATGCTCGAACAACGAAACTCAATGAGCAAAACACGGATGCCTCCTTGCCCATACAATTCATTGGGCTTGCGAGACAAAACAGAAACAACAACCACACGCATACTAGAAGCATCAACCAAGCGGCAACCATCACAACACGACCACACACACTTGAGTGCTCAGCACTAGAATACGAAAGAAATCTCCATAAGAAAAGTCTCAGTGAACTCACATAGGATAGGAGAACTCCCAACATAATAAGGCTAGGGACAACACCCTGGTATACAAACCTCACTAACACCAAAACACTCTTCAAACCAACACCCAGGCCAAAATTAGCAATTCAAGCCAAGTCACTATATAACATCCATTATTCTAGGTAAAACAAATGACAATAGAACTTTGTACATATAATTTTTTATTTATTTTTTATTTTTTATACCAATTCCTTGATTCTTTGAAAATCATCCTCTTGAATGTAAAACATTTCTCATAAGTGCCAAAACTCACACCAATCATAAGTCAAAATATATTTTCTATTTTTCAAGCAAAACTCAAAAGTTTTATAAACATTCTCTGAAAACAAAGATGTAAATCGAAATATATAATCATCCATAAGTTAGTGGCATAGAACTGTACAGTGAAATTCCTCATTACAATTTAGATTAGCTCCACAACATTCTTATTAAACAAGGCCATCCGAGGCTATAACACCAGGAAAAATTCATTTTCCAAATCAAGCTCAACAACCGTCATCTCATAACATCCATCACCATTACTGTGATGCCACAACAAACACGTATGCCAAATTTATATAACAACCTTTAATAGAAATAACAACCGCGTTATCAACACAACAAAACACAAGAAAGCTCACTATCTTGAAATTCTCTTTTATCATAAACATCATCATAAGTTATCACCCACACGAGGCGTAATGCACACGTAAAACAATAACCTTACACACACTACTCCAACCCGAGGAGTTTCACCATTCAAGCAAGCTCCACACAAGCTTCTACAACCGCAAACATGATACTCCACTCTCGCCAAACCATTCTAAGGCACTTATAAGGTTACAACCTTCTTTACCAAACTTCAAGCTAGACCTAGTGTGACTATTTGTCAACCATATTCCAACATCCACTAACCGCTTAACCAATCCGATAAAACTAGACACTCGGTACCAAACACTGACACACCACCTAACACCATTACTCCGAATGGAGTTCCGTACACAAATCCCCAATATCCCTTGAATCACCTCGGATTCCTCCAGACTAGACCATACCCCCATGGTTCCTGAAGAAGGTCAACAATCCTATATCTATATGGTAAGCACATCCTAACATCTCAAACATTAGACCAATACAATCACTTAATTTCGGACACAAAAAAACTTCACCAACGCCACATTCACTACCCAAGAACACAACCATTTTTCGTCCCAAGGAATGCCTTTAGCAGCTAACCACTAAATTCTTCTTACGTTCATATACTCCATCCCATAATATCTCAACACACACACTACCTTATTACAATCAATAGGACCACCACGAACTCACTTACTAACAAAACCAAAATACTAAACACCACACACAGTACCATTCTTATTGCCCCCAACATACAAATCTCACACTCCTTTATACTCGACACATCCTACCCTTATAATTTGTTTTCACCGCACAACACCCCTAACCATAACCATCCACGGATTACTCGTTCTCAATAATTAACTCCTAACAAAACAAGGCTCACGGGCTATCGCATAATAATTTCATAAAACAGTAACATGTATATACCATGAACAACTTCTTACTACACATATAAAAGAGTCCAAAATCTATCACATTCCTTCAACACATGAGGAATAACAAATAATAACAACAATATGTAAATATAACATAGTACCATGATGCCTCAGCACCTAATAACACATTAGTCGACAACAAAAGTTGAAATATTAAACCACTGGTCTCTAGTACAAAAGCCCCTCTCAAGGGTACTACTACTGTGATGACTGAAAAGTCGACCCTCGGGAAGCTCTTGAAGCCTGACCTACATGGGTCTAGTATCGATATTGCCTCCGACTAGATTGAAGAGACTAAGTCTAACTAGGTTCTGAAACACCCAAGATTTTTTGTATGGATGATACACTCGACGAACCCTACAATATGAATGGTTCGGATTATCGAAAAAGAGCCGGAAAAAGCCCCCACAGGTTTACAGCAGATCGCTGCTGTGACTTAGTCACAGCAGCAGTCACAGCAGCAGTCCCAGGTCCTCGTGGAACCTGGGGGTGCTGCTCAATGAGAAGTTTCCAAAAGCAAACACCCAAATTGCATAATTTAAATGTACGGTATTCAGGGTTCCTAGGGTAACTATTTGATGTATATTCTCATAGAATTTTTGGCGAACAGGTTCTAGTAGAAAATCCACAACTCATTTTGGTATAGACACTTATCATGTTTGTTATGTTAATACCACAAATAGCCTTCCAGGTCAACCTAATGTCATGTCCAATTAAATTTGTACCTATACTTCCAACTCTCTTCTATGAATGATCATTAATTTTTCTTATGTAATTTTGTAATGTTTTATTAAATTATTAAGGTATAATATAATGCAAATGATTGATAAGTTAGTAAATGTCAACTTAGCTAGGATGTACTTGACCAATAATGCAAATTTCTCCACAACAAATAATCTATTCGATGATATAAATTTGTAATATTTTATTTCATATTCAAATATAAGTTATTATTTAAAATTAAATTCTGTCTTTTCTTTCTTTTTCTTTTTTTCTTCTCCAATGTGTATGCTTAATTCAATGAAAAAACAAAAGTCAAACCAGGCTAGGCTCAAGCCCCCATTTTCAATGGGCTTGGGTGTGGGCTGTGATTTCTCACAAATGGGCTGGCCCAATCCAAAAATTGATTGGAGCTTGAAAGGGCCTAGGCGGGCCGGGCCGGGCCGATTTTACGCCCATAACTAGTAGTTACGTGGCTTGTGTTGCCTTGCATTCCATAGTGCACGTGCTATTGAGGATCAATTTCCAGAGCAGTTATGGAGTTGTTGGGGGGGGGTGGGATGGCAGGAGCAAAGGAAAGCAATGGTGGGTAAGGATGGCAATTTGAATCCGGCCCGATGGGGACCCGACCCCCCATCCCCAAATTTAACAGTTTTTCCCCGAAAAATACTCCCAACGGGCCGGGGATGGTATTCAAAAATAAATCCCCGGTGATATTCGGGCTGGGGACGGTGATATATATTCTAGCCCCGGCCCCGGCCTCGGTTCCCGTGCCGTTCAGCCCCGATTTATATATATATATGTTTAGGGTTTGGTTGACTCACACTGTTACACACAAAAAAAGGCAGCCGCTCCTCTCTCTCTCTCTCTCTCTCTCTCTCTCTCTCTATCGCCTATGTCTCTCTATTTCCTCCTCCAAACCCTCTACTTTTCTCTCTCTTCTTTCTCTCTCTCTAGACTCCTTGCTGTTCCTCTTCTTCTTCTTCTTGAACCCCACTTTCCTCTTTGTCTGTCACCTTTTTTTACTGGGTCTATTTCGCAAAAGATCGATCTTAATTGGGTTTGAATTGATTCATTAGATTGGATCTGCTGATTCGTTTTCGGATTAGTTTCTTCTACACAAAGGTAATTCGATCTTAATTTTTTTTTTTGTTTATTTGTTTTGTTGTTTCGATTTCATTTTCACCTTAATGGGTTTTTGCTAATTGTGTTTTTCCTGTTTCTCAAATCAATGAAAAGTGCATTTTCCCATGTGGGTTCTTGGTTTCGAGGCATGGATTTGTGGAGTTTTGTTCTTTTTCATGGAAAATTCATATAATTTTAGTTCTTGGAAGAGGGAAACCATCTGTAATATTGTGTTTGGAATGTTGGAATGTCAATGCTTCTTGTTGATGATGATAATGAAGATGTTTTTTTGATTTTTTATTGTTGATGAATTGCTATATTTTTCTGGAGCTGATTTTTTTTTTTTTTTTAAATTTTGGCCGGGGAGTGTTCGGGGTCGGGGAAACCCGATCCCCGTTAGGGAATGGGGATGGGGGTGGTGATATGTTCCCCGTCGGGGATCGGAGCCGAGGACGGGGAAAATTCGACCATCGGGGATCGGGGACGGGGAGTAGGATCCCCGGCCCCGCCCCGCCCCGTTGCCATTCCTAATGGTGGGGAAGTGGTAAGGGTAGGTGCCACCCACTAGGTGGTTTAGAGTTAGGGTTTGTAGGTTTGAGATTAAAAATAATAATTATTATTATGATATATTAATAAAAAATTTATATAATACTTTAATACATAATATTGTGAACTTTTTATTTCAAAATAAAATATTATTAAATTTATTTATAATAATGACATTATTACGTATTTTTGTATAAATTTTATGTATGAATATGTTATTAAAATTTAAAAAGAAAAAGAAAAAAAGACAAATGTCTTTATACATTGAAATTTGATTTTGACTAACAAAATTTTCTTAATCTCTAAATTTCTCCATCTATTTAAATAAAAAATTTAACAATAACATTTTAATCTAAAATTACATGGGAATTAGGTATTTATTAAAAACAACAAACACACTCTTATGGGTAAGATTCCTTGTAACTATATATAGCACTCTCGAATTTAATAATAACCAATAGACCATGTTGGATTGTTGAATTAGAGTGGATGAGATTATGAATACGATAAAATTAAATTAAGAGAATGCTAGTACAGTAGTATTAGATTAGATATGAATGATAAAAAGTATTTGCCACTAAAATAGTAATACTATGATAACAATTCTCGTTTGTTTCATCCTTAAATAAGATTAATATATGAAATTCTATAAATACTCTTATTGCATGGGCTACCAAATTTGGGCAAGTCCCCCAAATAACACATGGATGAATAATTCACCAAATCTAGACAACGAATATTAGGCCTGTTTGGTGACCATTTCGTTTTCAGTTTTCAATTTATATTTATAAAAATTTAAAAAGCTGTCATAAAAACTTGTTTGATAATTTTTTTGGTTTATAAATGGTTGTCTCAGTTTATAAATTTGATGAAAAAATGTAAACTCAAAAAATGAGTTTACATTAGTTTTTAAACAGAAATTTAAAAATTTGACTAACAAATTTTTTTTCCAAATAATTTTTTTTTTCAATTATAATGTATATCATCTCATTTTATAAATAATAAAACATAAATATAAATATTTTAGGCCTAAATAAATATATTTTCAATTTATATTTTTAAATTTTTTTAAACATTTTGTTTAAACCAAACGCGTTTGTAATTTATATTTTTCTAAAAATAAACAAAAATTGATTTATAAATTTTTTATAAATATAAACAAAAAACATAAACGTCGCTAAACATTACCTAACTGTTTGACCGAGTGACAA
This sequence comes from Camellia japonica, assembly GCA_030407325.1. Lineage (NCBI taxonomy): Eukaryota > Viridiplantae > Streptophyta > Magnoliopsida > Ericales > Theaceae > Camellia > Camellia japonica. The sequence goes on along the minus strand of JAPPVO010000019.1, from coordinate 143,567,596 downwards.
ATAAGCACTGGTAATAATAAATAAAAATATCAACTTAGAACATGTAACCAGCCTAGTGCACAAATAAAATAGGCTAAAATATTAACATAACACGTATTACTACAAAAATCACCAACCTAGCGGACATTACATCCGCAAAATTGGAGATTTTGTCAAAAAAAAAAAAAAACCCTCATCATAAAATGGATAAATTATATTGATACACCTGTGATTTCTATTTAATATAAATTTTCTTCACGTTTGAAAAATTACACCTCTTTTCATGAGATTTATAATTTTTTTACAAATTAACCACTAGATAGCTGATGTCATGCATTAAAATTTTCTAAATAACGATTTTGCTCGTTTTCTTACAATTTCTTCTTCCTATCATCATGACTACATTCTATAACTTTCTATTATTAAATTCTACCTGAACATATTCTTATTGAGTGATGATACACAAACATAAATTTTATATAAAATTTTCAAACACAATAATATAGTTTATGGTGACCTTTCACTTTAAAACAAAACACCTATAAGCATAATTTATATTTACAACAACATCATTATCACAATATTTTAATGATATTTTTTGTATAAATTTTTATATATAAATAGAATTTTTCATTTTTATTTCCACTATCATTTTTCTTTCTCATCTATTCACCCACATTTATTACAGTATTACCAAACACCGTCATTCACATTTATTGCAATATTACTGAATTTTTGTATTTTTGTATTTTTTTATTTGGTGAATTTAAAAAAAAAATCACAAAATACTATACTTCTTAAGTATATTTAGATTAGGTGTATCTAAATTTTTTTTTAAAAAAAAATTTGCTTAAAATATTAAAAAACAATTCAATAAAAATAAAAAAAAAACAAAAAATAAAGAAATTCAATTTTTTTGTGTGAGTTAAACCAAAGAAGATGATTATTATTTCTTTTAAAATGACATGAACAAAATATCAACATTATTTTATTATTTTATATGTTGAAAGGCTAAGAGGCAAATATGTCATTTTAATCTGACAGATGGGTAAGTGTAATTTTTCAAATGTGAAGAGGGATTTGTATTAAACAAAACCCTCAGGGGATGTCAATGTAATTTACCCTAATAAAATTTTAATGCATTAAGGATAAATAAAAAAAAAATTCCATAAAAAATTCCAATATATACCACTATTACCAAAACATCAAACTTTAAAATAATATAATTATTAATCTAAATGTCGTTTTTTAATAAAATTAGTATTTTTAGAATCTCTCATCATCAAGATCTATCAAATAAGATCGATGTTGATTATGAAATTCATTATTAAAAAAAAATTATTACTATCGAAATTGATGTAAACAGTAACAGGTCACTCTATTTGACTGTAACATGTTACTCTAGTTCACAGTAACATGTTACTCTGGCAATATTATCCAAGAAAAAAAATGATATTTACTTTGTCTTTACTCAATTATGTATCCTCCTTAGGGGGTTGATGAAACAAAATAAATTGAGCTGTCATTTTCACAAAACAAAAGTCCAATGATGGGATTTTGACTAAATTTCCTACAAAATATTACATAAACAAGTTCTTGGAAAATTCGATTTCTACAAATCTACTTATCTCAGTGCACACACTTAATGAAACTTTATTTTAATAACAATTATATCCTAAAATAAAATGACAATAACAGACATCAAAACCTTAGCCAACCCATCTCATATCTTCTCTCCTCTCTCTTTCTACCACCAATAACAACAAATAAACCCACAAACCCTTTTGCTGTTATGAATTTTGGAGAATTCACTACTACCTAAAACAAAACTTCACTTCGTCAGCCTAGTGGGAAAATGAAAAGAAAAATAAAGAAAAACAAAGAAATTAAAATTTTCAACTAAAAAATAAAAAATCTCCACTTCACAACCCGTATATAGCTATTTGACAGAGCTAGTATAAGTAATTGATTCTCTGAGAAATAAAACCAAAAAAAAAAAACACATTTCTTTTCTTTTCCCTCAGTTTCCCAACGACCAACAAAGGAAAACGTATGTAAAATCCGAAGGAAATCGTTTTAAGGATTGATCAGTGATGATTGCAATAATTCACCATTTCAAAAGTTCATTATAAACTGCTAGAAACTATGATCGAATAATTTTCAAGCCAATTTGTTTCGTTGTCTTTGTCGACGGTACCAGTGAGCAAACAAGCTTGGTCCTTAACAAGAATCTCATCACATTCGATTGCTTCTTCTTCTATAGCTCCAATACGTATGGTTTATAAGAGTGCCTACCTCCATCACCACCCACACAATTCAAAACTCTCAAAACTTACACACACCCTCAAAACCTTCAAAACCCTTCGTCAGGTAGTCTTCTGATAGCTTCTGGCGACGGCAATTGGACAGTGCATAGTTCTCCGACAATGACAAAAGACCGGAGTTTAAATTGACAAAATTAAATAACTTCTACTGATAGAGTAAGTAATTAAAAATCACATTTATGATTTGCTCCAAACATTATAATGATGAAGATTTAAAATCATATTCTCTTTCCTCATTAGGATTTCTAACATCCAAATTGTACGGGGAGCAAATATTCTGGCGAGCCCGTACTCCTTTCTTCCCAGCTCCCTGTCTGTCCGATCGACCTGCGAACACAACGACGGTGAGCTACCCGGCGGTGTGTGGTCGGAAAACCCCTCCGACGGTCAAGTCAGCACACACTCGGAGATGGAGAGAGAAGAGAGAGTTGAATGTTTAAGTGTATCTCACTAAATGATCATCTGTCCCAGCATGGGGGGCACAGACACGCTTATATACCTTCTGCGCTCCAAATCTACTCCCATTAGTCTCTCGACACGTGGTGCTGCTATCCCATCTGTCAGCACAAATCCAGCAATCACCACCTAACCAAACTGTCAGGATATCTCGGCGGAGCCCGGCAGACCGGCGGAATCACCTCGGCCTCACACGACCATGCTGCGCCGCATGCCCAATACTCACTAGCCGAGCTCCATACCGATCGAGCTTGGTTGCATTCCGGCAAACCGAGCTCGAGGTAGGTCGAGCCAGTTAGCTGTACGCCTACCTGCCGAGCTAAACGAACCATGGAATCCGGGATGGCAGGCAGTCATCTCGGCCGAGCAACTTCCAGTAGCCCGGTTTCTACACAAACAGGCCCAAGTAGCTCGGTCCAACATGGCCCTGTGCCTTAACCAAGCAAAACCTCTCTGGACAAGCCCAAGCTACCGTGGCCCAAGCGTGTTTGGCACTCAGCTTGCCCGGCCTTTGCCATGGCCCATTTCCAGCTCATAAAATCTTCCTCTCAATTGCCCCTTAATTCCGTCCGCGAAAGCGTGACCGGGATTACATGATCAGACCGGGGTAGACCCTTCCTCAGTCTGTTGTTTGCAAGACGTCAACCGTACTAATTCCAGTGCTCGGTGCTTCGATTTGCTCGGCCGACGTCTCATTTCGCCTTCCTGTCTCTTCAACTCTGACGCCGCCATTAATCGGGACACGCGTCGCTCGTTTATTGGCCTTGAGCAGCCAACCATCACGTCCCTTCACATTCAAAATTTTTGGCGGTCTTTCACTTGCTATTTATACGTCACTTCTCCTTCGCTTTTTATTCTTACTGTCTCTCCTTCAATCTTGTCGATCCAGAGCTCCAGTGCCCTCAGCAGCTCCTACTCTTGCCCTGCTTCTGTGTTCGTGCCTGAAGGATCTACATTCGCCTTCACTGGTAAGCTCTTCGAATCTTTTTGTGGCTGTTTCATTCCTTGTTTTAGGGCACTAGAACCATAGATTTTAGGGTATAGCTCCCCAAAACCCTCCCCTGCCTCTTTTTCTCCTTGCTGTTCTTCAGCCTCACTGATGAACACCTGAAGATATGGGGCGGACCGGGCTCCAGGTCTTCTTTTGATCCCAAAAAACGTTAAGACTGAACAAATTACAAGTTTGCCAAAACTTTAGTAGAAACCGAGGTAGGCAAAGGACTTGGCCGCTCGACCGAGCTAACATCTGGCCCGCTCGAACGACCGAGCTCCCTAACTTGCTTTCGCGACCGAGGTGGTCTGGCACTCTTCCTGACCGAGCTAAAGTCAAGCTCATTTTGTGCGACCGCGCTTCCACTTACAATTACCCTCCTTTTCCTGCAGAGTCCAAGGGGACCACAGACCAATACCGAGGCTCTCAAAGACCGAGCAGCCATCAAACACCAGTCTGTGCCAAACCACCTCAGCCGAGCTAAACCAGCCGGCTACACATGGGGCGTTACCACTTCATTGTCGACACTCTGGCCGCTCTAGCCGCTTTCCGGGAAGAATACGGTATCCCGGACGACGTTCATTTAGAGCTTGGCGCGGAGGACACAACCCCATGGGGCAGATTAGATCAGTGTTCCTTCACCGTGCTATCCATTATAGAAGGGGGCCTCCGCTTCCCGGTTAACCCGCTGATCTGCGAATTCTTGCGGCGCACCGGGCTTGCTCCAACCCAGGTCTCAACCAACACTTACAGAATAATCAACGGGATCCACGAACTGAACAACCAGCTAGGAACCAACCTAGGACTAGCCGAGATACTGCGCCAGTATACCCTCGGGCATACAGGCGATGGCCTTGCCTACTATTTAAAAATCAAACCGGGCAAGGAGAAGATAGTGACCGGCACCCTAGACAAGGACTTGCACGATGATGACTTTTTCTGGGTGTCCGACAACTATGAAACAGCCGACGTACCGGGCTGGTTCATTAACAAGAACTTCGGTGCAACATGTAAGCTGTGCTACCTGCTCGCTCAATTTATCTTCACTATTCTGTACTTAATATCTTTTCTGCTTTCCTTTGCAGCAATCGAAGCCCTGCAAGCCCACTATCATTATCCCAACGAAGCAGCCATCAGAACCGTGCTCCGCTACCGCAACTGGGATTGCCACGAGCTCCTCAGTTACACACCGACATACAGATATTCAGCTCCACGCCGGAGTAAAGTCACAGACTTTCTTCACGCTCCATCTCCACCTCCCGATCCTACATTACTGGACGTGCCACTCATCCGGTTGATCAAGGCAGAAGAGATGGCCAAAAGAAGCCGCATCAAGAACCTCATCACCGCCACCTCCACCGAGATCCCGAGCATCGCAACTCGCCCTCCTGCTGCCGGGCAATCTAGCGGGACCGTGGTTGCACTGGCATCTCCCGCTGCCGAGCAAGCTAGCAAAGACAACCGCCGGGCTGGCAAAAGGCCGCGTGCAGACCCTTCCACCAAGCTAGTTGCGGAGCTCAACACCGAGCAACCTGCCATGATAGCTAACCCAACTCCGCCATGGAGGCCGCAAGTCAAGCACCGGGGCAAGGAGATCCCGGCAACTGCCTCATTCAAAGGTGACAAAGAGCACCTGCTGGCCTTCGATCTGTCCAAGGCCTTGCTGCTGCCGAGCGACGTGGTCGGCAGCGATCATGTGCCGGACACCCGGCTGGTGAAGTCCTCGGTCAAGTCTATGACCAGGGTAAGAACTTTGCATATTTTGCCAAAAAAATTCTCCAAGTGTCTGCTCGGTTTTCTTACTAATCAAACTTTCTTCTTGCAGGCCATCCAAAAACAACACTTGGTCATGGAGCGCATTCACCGACTCCGGCAGAAGGCCACCGACTCTGCTAACCAGGTGGAACACCTTCAAGCCGAGCTCAATCGGTCCAAAGCTTCGTTGGAGATGGCAAACTCCGACAACTCTAGGTTGCTCGGCCAGCTTGGAAAGGCCGAGAAAGAAAGGGACGCCCTCCGGGCCGAGCTGGAGACTTTGAAAGAATCAAATAAAAAGGAGCTAGAGGACGCCAACAACGCCGGTTTCGAGGAAGCCGAGGAGAGCTACACCAAGCAAGTCCATGCCACCCAAGACATCTTCTTCAAGGCGGGATGAAAGGCTGCTTGCGAACAGCTCGGCCAAGGACCTGGGACCGACGTGTTCGCCTCTCCCCCAGTTGCCTTCCTGCCGATGTACCTTGTGCTATATGCCAACGACGTCTTCAGCGCGTTGCAAGCTGAAGCCGAAGAAGAAGAAGCCAAAGACGCCGAGGAGAATACGGAGGGTGACAACCGCCCAGATCAGGCCGGCCAGGAGAAGACCGACGCCCAAATGACCACAACCACGGTCGATCTGGAGGCGACCGCAACCGGAAATGAATTCATAGACCTTTCCCCCTTAGTTTAGTTTTCCTTTTGTCTTCTTTTTTGTTTGAAAATGTAACCGGGCTATCTGCCCCTCCTCTTGTAATTATTTTGCACATCAATGAAAAAGTTCAATTTTCATCAAGTGTTTGCACGGTCTTCAAGCTAAATAACTTCAGCCGGATAAAATACTTCGGCAAAACAAAACATCTTGTTTAACTCATTTAACCGGAAAAGACATCTCAGTTTGAATCATAAACTTGAGTAAATTATCAACTCAGTCAACCGGAATAAAACATCTTGGTTGAAATCTCAAAGTTGAGTAAATCAACTTAGTCAACCGAAATAAAACATCTCAGTTGAAGTTCAAATAAGTTGAACAAATCATCAACTTAGTCAACCGGAGTAAAACATCTCGGTTGAAAACCTCAAAGTTGAACAAATCATCAACTTAGTCAACCGGAATAAAACATCCCGGTTGAAGTTCAAATAAGTTGAACAAATCATCAACTTAGTCAACCGGAGTAAAACATCTCGGTTGGAATCTCAAAGTTGAGTAAATCAACTTAGTCAACCGGAATAAAACATCTCGGTTGAAGTTCAAATAAGTTGAACAAATCATCAACTTAGTCAACCGGAGTAAAACATCTCGGTTGAAAACCTCAAAGTTGAACAAATCATCAACTTAGTCAACCGGAATAAAACATCCCGGTTGAAGTTCAAATAAGTTGAACAAATCATCAACTTAGTCAACCGGAGTAAAACATCTCGGTTGGAATCTCAAAGTTGAGCAAATCATCAATTTAGTTAACCGAAATAAAACATCTCGGTTGAAAACCTCAAAGTTGAGCAAATCATCAACTTAGTCAACCGGAATAAAACATCTCGGTTGAAAACCTCAAAGTTGAACAAATCATCAACTTAGTCAATCGGAATAAAACATCCTGGTATTTGATCAAATAAGTTGAACAAATCATCGACATAGTCAACCGGAGTAAAACATCTCGGCTGGAATTTCAAAGTAAAAAACAACAATCTGAATGCTAAAGCAAAGATCAGACACTTCTATTATATTGACAAAAAGAATATTACATTCTGAAGTGTGAGGCAAAAAATTCCTTTGCACAAAAAAAACACAGAAGCTAAAAATAGTACAGTTTGAGGTTGGCCGCATTCCATGACCGGGGTATTCCTCTTCCCTCCAAGTCCTCTAAGTGGTATGCCCTTTTGCCTGCCAAACCGGTTAACTTGTAGGGTCCTTCCCAGTTTGCCCTTAGTTTGCCTTCACCTGGCACCAGGGTGTTGCCCATGACCTTCCTCAAAACCCAGTCGCCTACTTTGAACGGTCTGGGGTGCACCGTTTTGTTATATTTTCTTGAAAGCTCTTGTTGGTAGGTGGTCACATGGATGAGAGCCTTTTCTCGGCGTTCTTCCACTAGGTCCAATTCCAGGGCAATGGCTTCGGCGTTCAGCTCGGGCTCAAAACTTTCGTTACGGAGGGTGGGCATACCGACTTCCAAAGGGATGACCGCCTCCATGCCATATGCCAAGGCAAAAGGAGTTTCCCCGGTAGAGCGCTTGGGGGTAGTTCGGTAAGCCCGAAGGACACTTGGGAGTTCCTCGGCCCATTTACCTTTGGCTTTCTCAAGTCTTTTCTTCAAACCATCAAGAATAGTCTTGTTTGACGCTTCGGCTTGGCCGTTAGACTGTGGGTAAGCCGGCGTAGAGCTGTAGAAGTCAATCTTCAATTCTTCACAAAATCCTCTGAATAAGCGCCCGTCAAATTGAGTGCCATTGTCAGAGATCAGAATCTTGGGGACGCCAAACCGTGTTACAACATTCTGCCAGACAAACCATTTGACGTCTTTCTCCTTGATAGTCGCCAAAGGCTCGGCTTTAACCCATTTGGTGAAGTAGTCTGTAGCTGCGATGAAGAACTTCCGGTTGCCTGGTGCCGTTGGGAATGGCCCCACTATATCTAGCCCCCACATCGCAAAGGGCCAAGGGCTGGTGAGGGGAAGGAGTTCCCTGGCCGGCTGGTGAATTTGGTGGGCAAACTTCTGACACTTCTCACATTTGCGAACATACTTCTGCGTGTCTGCTTGCATGCACGGCCACCAATATCCTTGCAAGATAGCCCGATAGGCTAGAGATCTGCCCCCTATGTGACTGCCGCATATGCCTTCGTCAATTTCGTACAGGAAAGCTTCCACACTGCTTGGGTGTACACATTTGAGATAGGGATCGGTGAAAGACTTCTTGTATAAAGCGCCAGATGGAGAGAGCCAAAACCGCTTTGACTTCACCCGGACTTTATGCGCTTCCTTTTTGTCGATAGGAAGGCTTTCGATTAAGTAGATACAACTTTATTGCATAAGATGGGTCTTCTAAAATATTATGTTCAATTTTATGATTAATTTATGTATAAGTAGAAGAATGGCATGTGAAAAGAAGGTAACAAGGCACCAGGGCCTGATGGCTTCAATATGACATTCATCAAAAAGTGCTTGCCCATCTTAAAAGGTAAGATCTAGGGGTGAAAGATTAACCGCATAAACCGAACCAACCGGCCAAACCGATCGAACCACACGGTTTTCGGTTTGTTTTTTTTGTCTAGCTGCGGTCGATCGGAGTATTTTTTATTTTTTACAATTTTTTGTTTCGGTTTTGGTTTTGTAGAAAATAAGGCCATGTGGCTTTCTTTTTGTGCTCCTTTCGGATACGACTAGCCCCACAGTTCGGACTCTCGTGATTCTGAATCTGATTTCACAAGTGCAATGTGAAATAGTGAAAACACAAAAAGAGTACCAATCTGACAATTCTTTTGAAAAATTGAATTTGAATCAAATGCCAAAAACAAACTGTTTTGCCAGATTTCAGAATCGTCACCTAAATATTTTTGAAAAATTTAGGAAACTCGAGACTCGTGCCAAAGGCCACTTATCCGTCATCACCAAAGTGTCTCACCTCGGGAACTTAGTTACGAGAGGGGAAGGTCATGAATTAAGCACACCACTCGCCCGATCAAAGATCGGCCTCTACTAATCGTGATATGATTTTTATTTACATTATATGCTCTTGTTTCAATTATTAGACTAACATTACTATGTGACGCACATAAGTATAAACTAATTTGCAAATATTGGAACATTTGATTTTATGTTCGTTTGAAAATTATTTTTGATACTCATCACTTGAAAAGGTGAATTTGTGCATACATTAATCAACTTATCCCAATTTAAGCAATTAGCCTTTATTCACCGACATTCAAACAGGTATATTATTTAAGCAATTAGCCTCATGAAAAGCATGCTCGACATGGCAACAATCATATGCAATGCAAGATGCTAAAGCAATAAACGCGCACCTAGTACTCCAAGGCAAGCCAAACAAAGCAAAATAATTAGAAAATTTGCATGTTCCTAAACGATGCAATGTGACTAATGCGACGCACATATTTATGCAATTTTTATAGGCTCGGCTATAAGTATGATATATGATCCAATTCAAGACATGCGATAGATCACGTTTTCAAGCAATGAATTCGATTTTGACATTGGTTAGTATGATGAGCCGAACCCAAATGTTCATGAAACAAGTGTATGCAAACGTGGGAATGCTAAGTAAATATGATGCTCTATGCTACCATCATAAGCGGGTAAATAAAAGGGAGAAAGAAATGGGGGTTGGAAGACATACAACATTATTACATATTTGCCCTCGCACAAAAGGGTCCGAATGAATGTCTGAGTGTCCGAATTAAACTAACTATTACAAATTCGAATGAATGAATTGAACTAAACTAACTACTTATTACATATTCGAATAAATTCTAAATCAACTATCTATCTAACTCTAGGTACAACAAAGGTATGATGACGATACTAAACATAATAACGACACATGAAATTGCAACGATAATAATAATATTTACAACAACAATAATTTAATTACAACAATAATGGGAGCACTAATTTACAACATTTGATAAAACCAACAAGCGCAAGGATGGTATGCACGTGACGGATTTCAGAAGCAACTCTGTCTACCTTCCTTGGAATTTGCCTTGTTTCACTTTCAGTCACTGCCCTCTGTTTCTGCAAAACACTCTGTCTACCAAACATTGGAGGCCGGTCGGCCCCCAATGAAGCTCGGCCGGGCCCAAATAGAGCCGGTCGTGCTTGTAGACCGCCCGAACTCACTCCGCGCGCGAGGGCACAAATTGGGTTCTAGCTACTACAGTTCGTACTCTTGTCACGGTTTTGAATCTAATCTCACAAAGTGCAATGTAAGACTGATAAATCACCAAAGAGTCCAAATCCAGCAAATCATTTTAGAAAATCAATTTTAATCAAAAAGCGCCAAACATGGACTGCTTTGCCAGATTACAGAGTCGCCACCTAAATATTTTGTTTTGGGAAATTTAGGAAACCCTGACTTGTGCCTAAGGCCACGTGTTCGTCATCACCAAAGTTGTCTCGGCTCAGGAACTTGGGTACGAGAGGGGAAGGTCCTGAAATGAGCACCCCCGCTTGCCCGATCAAAGGATCGGCCTCTACTAACACGATATGTTATTTTTTAAAACACATGTGTTCTTGTTTAATTATTAGCTAACTTACTATGTGATGCGCATAACACACAAGTATAGGCTAAATCACTCGATTTGGAACAAAACATCTCATGTTTATTTTTCGAAAATGGTTTGAAGATGCTACTCGCAAGTAGGCTAAAATGCGGATTTGCCACCAAATAAGGTGGGCTTAAAACATGATGATTTGCCACTCCAAGTGGGCTTAAAACTCACATTTTGATGAATTGTTCCAATTCAAGTAATGAAGCCTTCATCCACAGGCATTCATGCAGTTTAGCATTTAAGCAAATAGCCTCATGGCAAGCATGCTGTCATGGCAGTCACTTACACACATGCAAGGATGCTAAAGCGTAAACACTTACAGTGTACTCCGAGCCAAAACAGAAGCTAGTTAGTAATCATGCATGATCCTAGCTATGTTAAGATGCCTAATGTAACACATGCAAAATGCATTTAATAGGCTCGGCTATCCAAGATGGCATATGAAATGCAGCAACTGATACATGTATTCAAATAGGAATTGAGATATAATGCGGTTTGAATGATGCGCTGAGCCCGGTGCATGCAATACGAATGAATGATGCACGCATGCGAAGCATAAGTATGCTAACTGAAACATGCCCTAAAACTAACCATCAAAAGCTGGTAAATAAAAGGGAGAAAGACGTGGGGTTGGAAGACATTCACACACACACGCACACTTATTACAACATTTGCCCTCTCAACGGAGGGTCCAAATAAATAGGCTAAGCTACGCTAAGCGAAGCTACTTATTACAAAACAAAACTAATTAACTATTCTAGTTAACTAATTAGTTATTACAACACAAATCGATCAGCTAAGCACGCTAACTAATTAAGTACAAAACCAACGAATTAACCGTCTAAGCAAAATAGTTAAAAGGCCTCGAGGGCGAAGGATGCATGCATGCTCGGTTGGCTTCCTCCCGAAAATCCGTCGCTCTGCCACCGGTTGCCTTTGTTTGCATTCACCTTGATTTCCGAACACTGAACCAATTTCCAAGCTGCTTCTACTCCAGAACCAGAACAACTTTGGACCACCTCTGAGCCTGAGGATTGTCGGCCACCTGAGGAAGTTGTCGGCCACTTGAAGAGGCTGTAGGCCACTTGCTCCTACACACTCCAATTTTGCTGCAAACAGAGTACAAAAGGGGCAAGGCAAGGCATTTGCAGGGTATGTGTGTACAACCACCCTCCTTATCATTTCTCAAGCTCAAAGGAGTGCGGTACTTGACTCTCGGGCCACCAACCGAGCATCGCAATGCACGATGGCCGAGAAGCCAAGTTTGTACAAATCAATGAATACACAAATAACACACAAGACTCAAGAGGCCTCCATCTTATCATGCACAATCAAAGGGGACGGCGACTAAGAAATAAGGCACGTTTCATCACTTCAAGTATAAAATGTCCCTCGTTTCTCGTGTTTGGATTAATGTCCGATCCAAACACAGTGCAATGCATCACAAACATGTTAGCTTGGCATGTTTTACTTTGATTCATTTTGTTTACTCGTTTTAGATTACCGATAAGTCCTTTAACCGGTTAGATCCAAAAGTGAGAAGTCCTCTAATTTGGAAAGACGGACCAAGCCGCAAGCTTCTTAAGCATGAAAGAAGCATCATGCCGTTGAGCATGAACGCCTCAATTTCGTGCTCAAACCAACAAAGGGCTTAAGACCTCTTTCAAAGTGATACCCCAAATGAAAGATGGCATGCAATGGCATGTATTTCGGCTCTGAAATGACATGCTAAACAACATTAAATCATGCAAACAATGCATGCAATGCATGCTAAGGGGCCAAGAGCACTAAAGCAAGTGAAGGACATTACACATGAGGCATGCATTATTAATCTCAAATGGTCAAACCAACTATGGACAGACCTACACCATGCCAAAACAGTGGCAAAATCATGCTTGAAATGAAGCACCAAAAGCTACAACAACATGCTCATGCATTGGCTTGCAAGCGAGGCATAAGGCTCAACTCTCAAACACAATTAAAGAGCGATATATATGAGTGTATGATGGGAGTATATGCTCTAAAATACCATGCCAAATAATACCATATCATACAAACAACACATATACAATATGTTAAAGGCCCCAAGACTCAAGGCTAATCAAGGCCCTTTACACTACAACCATACTAAGCGATGCTCAAAAAACCTTAACCATTCAAAACAGACCTAAGGCAGGTCAAAACAGTAGCAAAAGCATGCTAGACTCGCAGCATAAACGGCAAGAAAGAAAAGCTCAAGTATTGGCTCACAAGCAAGGCATAAAGGCACAACTCTTAAACACAATGAAAGAGTGATGAACATGAGAGTATGACAGAAGTTTATGCTCTGAATTTACATATTAGATGATGCCATATCATGCAAACAACCCAAGCAAAGCATGCTAGTGGACTCAAAACACAAGACTAGTGAAGCCTATCACGCTATAGCTATACAAAGCAAGCCCCAAAAGGCCAAGAACACTCAAAACAGTCCTAAAGCATGTCAAAATAATGCCAAAACATGCATGGAGTATAGCTAACACATGCTAGAATGAAAGGCCAAAACACCAAGTATGTAAAGCTAGTAAGCACGATTGCACTACAAGTGCAAAAACCAAGCAAGAGGTGACCCCACTAACCAAAATCAGAGTTAAAACATGTTAAATAATGGCCAAAAATATGCTAGAATGAAGCCAATACATGCTAGAATAATATGCCAAATCATGAAACATGTTAGGCTTATGAGTAGGATTGCACTACAAGTACATGAAGCATGCATAAGGTGACTCAACCAAGCCAAAACAGAGCTACAACATACTGAAATAAGACTAAAAATAGGCTGAGATCAAGCCAACACATAATAGAAAAATATGCTCAAGTATGAGGCCAACAAGACATAGAACCAAGAAGCAAGGAGGGGAGGCCACCCCCTCCTACTTTAGACCTTAAAACATGGTTTCTACAACTGAAATTCCTCTGAGTTTCAGTGGTAGAAAGGCCAAACAAAGGGTGCCTCTAAAGCTTTAAAAGATGGCACCAAGCTTAAGCAAATAAGGCACACAAGAGGGTAAAACACCCTCAACACCAAAGAGGCCTCAAACAACCATTTTTAAAACTTAAAAATAGAAGTTTTTATAGTTGAAAGCTAAGCCAAAAGAAGCATGCAAAGAGGGCTAAGTAAGCAACTAAAACAAAGCTTCAAAGAGAAGATGGCTTACCTTTGAAGCACAACAGCCACAGCAGCACTTCTGAGCCAAAAACCAGCTTTAGGAGGCCCAAACAAGCCTTATGGAATCTCAGCTCCAAGGTCAAGATGTTAGGCTAAGAGGGTTGTTGTAGACCGCCCGAACTCGCTCTTCGCGCGAGGGCGCGAATTGGGTTCATAGCTACTACAGTTCGGACTCCTGTCACGGTTCTGAATCTAATCTCACAAAGTGCAATATAAGACTGATAAATCACCAAAGAGTCCAAATCCGACAAATCATTAAAAGCGCCAAACATGGACTGCTTTGCCAGATTTTAGAGTCGTCACCTAAATATTTTGTTTTGGGAAATTTAGGAAACCCTAACTCGGTGCCAAAGGCCATGTGTCCATCATCACCAAAGTTGCCTCGGCTCGGGAACTTGGGTACGAGGGGGGAAGGTCATGAAATGAGCACCTCCCGCTCGCCCGATCAAAGGATTGGCCTCTATTAACATGATATGTTGTTTTTGAAAACACATGTGTTCTTGTTTGATTATTAGCTAACTTACTATGTGATGCGCACAACACACAAGTATAGGCTAAATCACTTGATTTAGAACAAAACATCTCATGTTTGTTTTTCGAAAGTGGTTTGAAGATGCTACTCGCAAGTAGGCTAAAACGTGGATTTGTCACCAAACAAGGTGGGCTTAAAACATGATGATTTGCCACTTCAAGTGGACTTAAAACTCACATTTTATTGAATTGTTTCAATTCAAGTAATGAAGCCTTCATCCACAGGCATTCATGCAGTTTATGAAATAAGCACATAGCCTCATGGCAAGCATGCTATCATGGTAGTCACTTACACATATGAAAGGATGCTAAAGCGTAACCACTTACAGTGTACTCCGAGCCAAAACAGAAGCTAGTTAGAAATCATGCATGATCCTAGCTATGTTAAAATGCCTAATGCAACACATGCAAAAATGCAACTAAATAGGCTTGGCTATCTAAGATGGCATATGAATGCAACACTCAATAACATGCTTTAAAACACGTATTCAAGTAGGTATTGAAATACAATGCGGTTTGAATAATATGCCGAGCCCGGTGCATGCAAGACAAATGAATGAATGCACTCATGCAAGCATAAGGTATGCTAATTGAAATATGCCCTAATCTAACCACTGAAAGCGGGTAAATAAAAGGGAAAAGGAAATGGGGTTGGAAGACATGCACACACACACACACACTTATTACAACATTTGCCCTCTCGACGGAGGGTCCGAATAAAATGAAAGCTAACTAGCTACGCTAATCAAGCTAACTATTACAAATCACAACTAATTAACTAACTAGTTAACTAATTACAAGCACCAATGAATAGCTAAGCACATTAACTATTTTAGTACAGAACCAACGAATTAACCATCTAAGCAAAGCAGCTAAAAGGAGCCTCGGGGCGAGGAATGCATGCATGCTCGGTTGCTTCCTCCCGAAATCCCGTCGCCTTGCCACCGGTTGCCTCTGTTTGCATTCGCTTTGATTCTTGAACACTAAACCAATTCCCAGACTACTTCTGCTCTAGAACCAGAATCACTTTGAACTATCTTCAAGCTGGTGGACTGTCAGCCACCAGGGGAGGCTGTAGGCCACTTCCTCTGGCCGGTCGGCCAGTTGCTTCTGCATACTCCAGTTTTGCTGCAAACAGAGTACAAAAATGGCAAGGCAAGGCATTTGCAGGGTATGTGTGTACAACTACCCTCCTTATCATTTCTCAAACTCAAATGAGTGCGGTAATCGACTCTCGAGCCACCAACCGAGCATCGCAATGCACGATGGCCGAGAAGCCGAGTTTGTACAAGTTAATGAATCATGCACAATCAAGGGGGACGGCGACTAAGAAATGAGGGACGTTTCATCACTTCAAGTATGAAACATCCCTCATTTCTCGTGTTTGGATTAACATCCGATCCGAACACATGCAATGCATCACAAACATGTTATCTTGACATGTTTTACTTTGATTCATTTTGTTTACTCGTTTTAGATTACCGATAAGCCCTTTAACCGGTTAAGTCCAAAAATGAGAAGTCCTCTAATTTGAAAGACGAACCAAGCCACAAGCTTCTTGAGCATGAAAGAAGCATCATGCCATTGGGCATGAACGCCTCAATTTTGTGCTCAAACCAACAAAGGGCTTAAGACCTCTTTCAAAGTGATACAACAAATGAAAGATGGCATGTAATGGTACACATTTCAGCACTGAAATGACAGGCTAAACAACATTAAATCATGCAAACAATGCATGCAAGACATGCTTGAAGTCAAAGGCATTGGAGCTAGCAAAGAGCATAACACTATAGGCATACAATACTAAGCCTAACTAACCAAACCACCCCCTGGTAGAGGTTAAATGTGCCAAAACAGTGGCCAAAACATGCTAAAATGATAGCCCAAAAGCTTAGACAACAAAAGGGCTCAAATATGACATGCTAGAATGACAAGGTCTTAGACAACCATTTTAAACAGTCTAAAACAAAATTTTTTGTAGTTGCAAGTTAGGCCTAAAACATCATGCAAATAGGGCCAAATAAGCAATGAAAATAAAGCTTTAAAGAGGCTATTACTCATCCTTGAAGCACAACTTCAAAAACAGCAACTTCTGAGGCAAAACCAAGCCAAAACCACTCAAATAAGGCTTCCAAGTACCTCAGCAACAAGATGAAGGTGTTTGAGTAGGTGTTTGTGTGCAAAAGTATGAAGAAACAACACTTTAAGGCACAAATATAGAGAGAGAGGGAGAATTCTAGAGAGAGAGGGAGATTTTTTGCTCTTCAAAAATCTGAACCCTTCTCAAGGGGGAGGAAGCTCCCCTTATATAAGCAATGCAAGCAAAAGCTTGCTTGACAAGCTTAGAGCTTGCTCCAATCCCTCCATACACGTGTATGGAGGATGCATTTAGTGACCCACAGCTGACACAGCTGGCACCAAAAATATCTGCAAAAACAGAAAAAAGGTCGTAGGCCACTTCAACTAACCTACCAGCCACTTAAAGTGGCCTACAGGAGGAAAAAGTGGCCTACAGCCACCAAAAGTGGCCGACAGGCCCTCCCCTCCCTTTAGGCAAGGAGTAACAAGGTATGGTCCAAAAACAAACCAAAAAGAAGAGAGCTAAGAGGCCATAAGACAAGGCATTCAGTCAGAAGCCCCGAAAACTAGCCTACGGGCCACTACAAGTGGCCTACAAGAGGAAAAAGTAGCCTACAGCTACAAAAAGTGGCCTACAGGCCTCTCTCTCCCTCCAGGCAAAGGCACCAAGGCATGGTCTAAAAACAAACCAAGAAGAAGAGAGTTAAGAGGTTCCGAGACAAGGTGCTCAACCAAAAGCCCCGGAAACTCAAAACGAGCATAAACATGCGCGATCACCACGTGCACAAACGATGACGTCTAAGTCTTAAGGTCAGTCAAAAATGGGGTGTCTACAGTTGTGTGCAAATATGCCAAGAACACTCACTTTCGAGCACTATAGAGCATAATATAGAGAGAGAGGGAGAGAATTCTAGAGAGAGAGTCAAAATTTGCTTCTCCAAATTCTGAACCCCTTGAAAGGGGAAGGAAGCTCCCCTTATATAGAGCAATGCAAGCACAAGCTTGCTTGACAAACTTAGAGCTTGTTTGAATCCCTCCATACACGTGTATGGAGGATGCATTCTATGCCTAATAGCTGGCACAGCTGGCACCAAAAATATCTGCAAAAATAGAAAAATGGCCGTAGGCCACTTCAACTAGCCTACCGGCCACTTCAAGTGGCCTACAAGAGGAGAAAGTGGCCTACAACTACAAAAAGTGGCCGACAGGCCCTCCTCTCCCACCAAGCAAGGGGCAGCAAGGTATGGTCGAAAAACAAACCAAGAAGAAGGGAGCTAAGAGGCCTCGAGACAAGGCACTCAGCCGAAAGCTCCGGAAACTAGCCTACGGGCCACTACAAGTGGCCTACAAGAGGGAAAAGTAGCCTACAGCTACAAAAAGTGGCCTACAGGCCTCTCTCTCCCTCCAGGCAAAGGCACCAAGGCATGGTCCAAAAACAAACCGAGAAGAAGAGAGTTAAGAGGTCCCGAGACAAGGCGTTCAACCGAAAGCTCCAGAAACTCATAATGAGCACAAACATGCACAATCATCGCGTGCACAAACGATGATGTCTAAGTCTTAAGGTCGGTCAAAAATGGGGTGTCTACAGTGCCCTAATTTCATGTAAAACTCTATTTTTGTGTTCTAAGGTGAAAACAGTGCAACATAATTTTTTCTAAGCCTCGTTTTTCCCTTCTACCCTTCTCTGTCATGGAAAGTCTCAAGTGAAGGATGAAACCGCTTCCAAAACCATCAATGAGCAAGTTAATTACTTGATGATTTCGGGCACGAGTTGGACAAAAATCAATGAATACAATGAACAACACCTACCCCTCCCTTTTATCATGGAGTGAGCTCAAAGAAGGAAGTAGAGACGCTTCAAGGGTCGTCAAAGCCCCATGAATTGATGTGTGACGAGTCTTGACACAGAAGACTCGGCATAACGTCCGGCCGAACCTAAGCGACCTTATTCATTTTCTTTGTGTCGGTTGATTCATTTTAAGCCAATTTCATTAGTCTTGTCCATTATTTAATCCATTTGTCAAAGGTGATGATTAAGTCCGCTAAATGAGAAGAACGTGAAGAGAGAGGTACTCCTAAATATGAAGGAGAGACCATGCCTTTGACAATGAACCTCCATAGAGATTAAGCCATTGAGCATAGGTCTCTAGCTCATATTTTGAATAACCATTGATCGGTTGAAATGACTCTTAAACAAGAGAAGAAAAGAAGAAAGGGGGGGATTGCAGATATGATTGCGAGATTGATTCTTAATTAACCATAGAAACGCTATCAAAGCATGTATAACACAACATAACAAGTTAGATGTGAAGACCTACAATGCAACAAGCTAGATATTCAAGCATATACTAATTAAATAAATTACAACAGCCCTAAAACAGCCCATAATATGCTAAAAACAGTAACCAAAAATCATGTTAGAGACCATAAAAAGATAGGAAATAATAAGGCAAAGTAAAGCTAGTGAACAAAAAGCAAGGAGAGGTGGCTAACCTCTCCATTTTTGAGACCTCAAACCATGTTTTTTTAGCCTTTTCCAAGATCTGAAAATCAGTTTAAAAGGCAAAGAGAAGAGTGTAAAAACAAGAGCTTGAGCTATGAAATAAGGTGCAAAAGAAGGTGCTAACCTTCTCTACCCTTTGGTAGCTATCTAAACCCAAGTTTAAACACTTGAAATGGACTTAAGACAACACAAAAACACAAGAAGTAGCTACAAGATATAGAAAAAGAAGTAAAAGAGAAGGTGGTAAGCTTATACCTCTCAAAGAAGCAAGCTCTTGTTTGTAACACAAATTTGGTTCAAGCATACTCTTAAGCTTGAATTGTGATGCACAAGCCTCAACCAAGGCTCTAAGGTTATGATCTAAGGTGGTATATGGTGTATGGATATTAGTCAAGAGAGATAAGTTTGCTCAAAGGTGACTTGTATAGGAAGAAAGAGCTCTTTCTTGTGTGTATAGGCTCTTTAGAAATTGTTCAACCCTCAAAACAGAGGTATAACCTCGTTTTTATAGAATTTGAGCAAAACAAGTTGAAAATATCTTCAAAAATGGACAGTTGGCGGGCTTTTGCCCAAACAATGTGTATCGCCAGCAAGGCACGATCGGGCCCAAATAGCCACGGCCGGCTCTCAATGGGGCACAGTCGGGCCCTAATGTGCTGCCCCATTCCCCTGATTCAAGCTCAGTGTAAGGTGACACAATGTTAAAAAATGAACCTCTGAG
Organism: Camellia japonica; assembly: GCA_030407325.1. Lineage (NCBI taxonomy): Eukaryota > Viridiplantae > Streptophyta > Magnoliopsida > Ericales > Theaceae > Camellia > Camellia japonica. The sequence continues at coordinate 143,547,768 of JAPPVO010000019.1, read as the reverse complement.
GTAAGAATAAGGTAAGTAAGAAGGTTTTGGGATTATTTCGGGACTCAACCTTGGATTCCCTCGCCGAGAACTCGAATCACACAATGTAGTTTTCATCATCGAGTGTGTTGGACCAAGCGCCTCAGTCTTACGGGTAGTCAAAAATGGGGTGTCTACTGTTGCCCCTCTTTGATAGAACTCGAAATCATAAAATGACGTGAGTGAATGTCAAAGCCTAGAGACAACCCATTTGACGTGACGGTAAGACTTGGGCAAGAAAATAAACCAAAATACAAATACCAAAGGTTGAACCCAAAGGTTGCCTACGTATCCCTTTTGTGAGAAATCAAACCATGCGTAGTTCAAGGGCAAAATGCAAAATGATACGCAGGAAACATAACTTATGATTATGCAATGAAACAATGCAATGAAACATGCACGTGTATGCTAACAAGCGATGAGGCAATGCAACAAGCGATAACAGGAATACAACACTTGAACAAAAGCATAAATTCAAGCAAAACAAACTAAGCCATGTCTCACATACAAAGAAATGAGTAAATAAACACGTCTCACGTGAGAGGGCAAAGAGAGTACGAACCAAACTATGTCTCACATAGAAAGGATATAGGAAAATGCAGACCTAACTACAACTCACATGAAAAAAAAGGTGAAAAAGGACACAAACCAAACTGCGTCTCACGTAGAGAAGGCAAAAAGCTCCATGCCAAACTGCGTCTCACACAGAGAGGGTGGAGGGTGGTTTGAACCCCAGGTGTACCTGACATTTTTAACTGAGGAACAATCCTAACACGTCTCACGTGATAGGAGGAAAGGTGGTGTGAACAACAAGCGCACCTGCTGTTTTTAACCAAAGGAACAATCCTAACGCATCTCACGCGATAGGAGGAAAGGTGGTGTGAACAACAGGCACACCTGCTATTTTTAACCAAAGGCACAATCCTAACGCGTCTCACGGAAAGGTGGTGTGAACAACAGGCGCACCTGTTGTTTTTAACCAAAGGAACAATCTTAACGCATCTTATGCGATAGAAGGAAATGTGGTGTGAACAACAGAAGCACCTGCTGTTTTTAACCAAGGGAACAATCCTAACGCGTCGCACGCAATAGGAGGAGAGGTGGTGTGAACACCGGGACACGCCCAATGTTTTTAACTGAGGAAACAATCCTAACATGTCGCACGCGATAGAAAGAAAGGTGGTGTGAACACAGGGGCATGCCCAATGTTTTTAACCAAGGGAGCAATCCTAACACGTCGCACGCGATAAAAGGAGAGGTAGTGTGAACACCGGGGCATGTCCAATGTTTTTAATCGTGGGAACAATCTTAACGCGTCGCACGTGATAGGAGAAGAGGTGGTGTGAACACCGGGACATGCCCAATGTTTTTAACTGAGGGAACACTCCTAACGTATCACACACGAAATGAGGAGAGATAGTGTTAACACCGAGGCATGCCCAATGTTTTTAAACGAGGGAAAAATCCTAACGCGTTGCACGCAATAAGAGGAAAGGTTGGATCAATAAAAAGGGCAAACAATTCAACACTTAACACAGCGAGATTGGAAGGCCTCAGAAAATAAAGCTCACTAAGATAGCCCAATTCAGGGTGCAAATTGAAACTCGAATTTACGAAGAGTTAAACATGAATTTAACAAACTTACAGAAAATCAAAGTAATCGGAGTGACACTCGAATAGGTTGCCAATTTTGTTTTCTGTTTTTCCTTCTACATACGAAATAACAATACGAATTACGAATAAATAGTGAAATGATGGACCAATTTATGAAACAAAGCAACAAAAACAAAAAAATAACTAACCAAAGCAACCAAACAAAGCAAGAATAAAACCTATTCCTTTTTTATTCTTTCCACCTTTCTTTTCCTTCTTTTTCTTTTCTTTTTCTCTCTTGCTTTCTGTTTTTTCACTCCCCCCAAATTCTGATCGAGGCCTAGTATTGAAACAAACAAACAAAACAAAACAAACTGGGTTTCATTTGGGGCCAGCCGGGCCCTAATGAAGCACGGTCGGGCTCCAATGAAGCCAGCCAGGTCGTGATAGCGACAGGGGCAGTTTCAGGAAAGTCACGACCCGTGGCTATTTTAAACACATTCCAACTTTCACTTTACACACACACACACACACAAGGTCGAAAATCCCTCCCCTTTCTTTCTAAGCTTCCTCTCTCTCTAGATTTCCTCTCCTCTCGCAAAACCCATCAACCCACGCAATTTTTTTCCTTAAACCCCTTTTAATCCTCTACCTTTTGAACTGAACGAAACTTGATTTGGTTAAGGTTTTGGATTTGCCCTTGGTTTTCCTTAGATTCTCACACCTTTACCCACATTTCCCTTCCTCTTCCTTTGATTTTTCCTTCTTCCTTACTTTCTCTCTCCTAGGGTTTTGTTGTTTTTCTTTTTGTTCTGGATTTTCTCTCAATCTCAGTTACCCCCCTCACTTTTTTTGTACATTTTCGCACTTTCCCTCTTGCATCCCCATTGCTAGCAATGAGGTTCCTATTCCTGACCTCATTGTGGGTATTGGTGCCGTCTTAGGTGCGGATATTGAGCCTGAGGACGTTCCTAAGCCCGCGCTTCCTTCTCTTACCGACAGGCCATTTGACGCAACCGCCTACCAGCCACATACATACGCTCCGACCCCAAGTGGTATCTTGAGATTTGACGGCCTCATCCCAAGGATAGATGAGGACATTTTGCGGCGAGAGCCAACGGAGCACTTGTCTACCAATGCCTCCATGGTAAGTGACCTTTCCTCTGTTTTGCACATATGTTAAATCTCGTAAGCAAACTACTCGTTACTGCTACACACGTATTAATAACATTCCCTATTTGCAGGTGATAGCTAGGAGGATTGGCAGTTATGGGTCCACATCCGGCCCTCGACACTGGTATGAGAGGTTTCCCATGGAAGTCCGCACACAAGTCGATGCCGTCGACTTCAGGCCTTTCTGTTCAGGGCTCATACAGATGAGGGTAGAGCCACTGCTTTACGGAGCCTTGGTAGAGAGATAGTGGGACACCACTGACTTGTTTCACTTCTCGTCGATCGGGGAGTCAATCCTGACTCCATATGACTTCTTGATGCTCACTGGCCTGCAAGTAGGGGTTGGCGGCCCGATCCCTTTCGACCCTGATATGACACAATGGAGAGTCGCATAGTGCCAACTCCTCGGGACGATCCCAGACAAACCCGCGGCTTCCTTATGTATCTCCTTGGTACTATCCTATTTGTGAACAGGGAAAATACCGTAGGGCTATATTTCCTGGAAGCACTGGTGCACCTACCACAGGTGGCAGAGTATGATTGGGGTGGCACCGGCTTAGCCATCCTGCACTACTACATGAGCTCTATATCCCACCGAAAGGCGGATTCACTTGGCGGCTACTTGAGGGTTTGGAAGGTACACCTCATACTTACATTTTTCTGCTTTGTTTTGCATTTATTGTTTGTATCTGCTTATCTGCTCTGTTCATAACTGCTCTGTTCATAACTGCTCTTGTAGCTATGGGTTTACACATATTTCACCTCCCTTGCTTCGACCCCAGTATGACCTCTTGAGTTGTCAGTACCCCGCTCCAAGTACTACAACTCTCGATTCGAGCGGTGTCGCTGCGTAGACCGAAACTTCCTTTACTTTCGCCGTTTCTTTGACACCATCACCATAGATCAGGTAACAAAATACTAGTTTTTATATCTCACTGTTGTTCAAATCCTTGACATCTAATTCTTGCCTTGCACCTTCTGTTCACAGATTGACTGGCATCCCTGGGCGGGCATCACTCAGACAGCAAAGACGACCTACATTGCTACATGGCACACCTCTACCATGCGGATTCTGTTTGAGGGTCCCTTTGGCAGGGCATATTACTTAAAGATCGGCCTCTACTAATCATGATGTGAATTTTAGGTACATTATATGCTCTTATTCTTGATTATTAATCTAACATTACTATGTGAGGCACACAAGTATACACTATTTCTCCCACTTTAAAATGCTTTAATTTCATGCTTTTTTTGAAAAGAGTTTTGGATATGTTACTTGAAAAAGTAAGCTCATATTTACATTAATCAAATCATTCCAATTTAGGCGACATAGCCTTCATCCACAAGCATTCAAGAGGTATACTAAATAAGCACTTAGCCTCATAGTAATATGCTTTGATATGGCAACACTAACATACATGCAATATACTAAAGCAAAATTGCTCACCTAGTACTCAACTGAGGTAAGCCAAAATAGAAGAAATAGTTAGAAAAATGTATGCTCTAATATGCAAGTGACTAATGCAACACATACAAAATGAAACTACTAGGTTTGATTTTATTATCATGACATATGGCTCAACTCAAAGTATGCTATAGCGCACATATTCAAGTAAGTAAGAAATGACAACAATATTAGAATGATGAACTGAACCTGATGCATGCAAAAATGGATGTTTACACATGGTAATGATATGAAATCAAAATATGATACTACATGCAACCATCATAAGCAAATAAATAAAAGGAAGAAAGAATGGGGGTTGAAAGACATACATAATATTACAAGTGTGCCCTCATACAAGAGGGTCTGAATAAATGTCCTACTTTACTAAATATTACAATGCCAAATAGATGGATAAGCTAAATTAACTAATTATTACAAATCCTTATTAAGCTAACTAATTAATTACAACACATTAATATTAAAACACTAAATTAATGGGATGGGAGGTGAGGAGCCACAAGCGCACAACCGAGAACATCCTCCCGAAAACTTCTTTGTTTTGCTGTTAGAATCTGTTCTGTTCACAGTCAAAAAATTATTATGTTTTGGCCTTAATTTCTGCTATATTTTGCCACAAAAATGACAGTGCCTGCACAACAAAAGGTGGTCGGCCGGCCGGCCTTGGAAAGTGGTCGGCCGGACAAAAATGTGGTCAGCCGGCCAGCCACTGTTTTTAGGGATTGCCCTGATGCCACAGAATCAAAACAAAACAAAAACAGAGTGTTTCCAAGAGATGTTTATCCTCTCTACCCTTCCTTATCATGAAGATGATTAATTAAGGAGTAGATTCGGTTCACAAACCATCAATTGTCGCAAGTTTGTTGCATGATGATCTATGGACCGATAAGATAAATGCTCAATAAAAGAAATGAAAGACCAACAATACCTCCTCCTTATCATGGGGTTTATCTCAAGGGAAGTGGTAGACATTGATTCTTGAATCACTAAACATTATGTAGTGATTCAAGACTCGCTAGGTTCAATATAACATCCGATTAAACCCAACTTAATTTTATTACCTTCTTTTATATTACCTTTCCATTTTCTTATCTTTTTTTCATTTTGTCCAAGAGTGATGATTACATCCACTAAGTGTAAAAAGCAATAAAGAGAAGTGCCAAACAAGAAGTTGTGCCTAACATGAGAGAGATATAATGCCTTGGTAATAAACATTCGAAGATATTAAACCATTAAGCATGGAAAGTCTCTTTCTCATGCCTTAAGCAACAACCTAGTGTTTGAGACAACTCTTAATCAAAGAAAGCAAAGAAATGAGGGAGGTTGCTAAGATGATTATGCAAAGATGATTATTACAAATATGAATATTTACATGAAAACTATGTAAAGAAAGCTATCAACTCAAATAGATTGGTGTCTATAGCCTAAACCACCAAACAATAAGGACTTACAACAATACAAGCATAGTATTCAAAGCATAAAGTAAATAAACACACTAAACAGCCCTTAAATAGCACAAAACAGTGCTGAAATCAATTTGAAAAGAGTGGAAAATATAGAGAGAAAAAAAATGAAAGATAACAAAGCTAATAAGCAAGCCTAAGGAGGGGTGGCTAACCCGTCCACTTTTTGGACCTTTAAATCACATATTTTAGCCTTTGAAAACTCTGAAAAAAAGTATATAAATCAAAGAAACAAGTGTGAAGAATAATGATATGAGTGATAAGATAAGGTTCAAGAAAGGGTGGTTAACCCCTCTACCTTTGGTAGCTTTTTAATCACAAGTCTCAGCACCTAAAATCAGTGTATAACAACAAGAAAATGAGAGGAAAAGAGTAGTGCAAGCAATGAAAGAGATAGCCAAGACTATACCTCTTGAAGAAAGGATACTCTTTTGTTCACAAACCACAAGTTGAATCCTCTCAAAGGATAAAATTTGGGTTCAATAATCTCAGCAAGAAACCTCAAATTTTTGGTATAGGAAGTGCATGTATAGTGTATTTATATTACAAGAGAGAGAGAGAGAGAGAGAGATGAAGTGTGTTGGACAAGCTTTGGGCTCTTGGCAAAATTTTCTAACCTAAAACCATGAGGAATGGTCAAGTATTTATAGAAAAACAGGTTTCCTTATCGAAAATATTTGTATTGAGCCAGCTGGTGCAAGACATGCACATAGGGGGACAGCTGGCAACAAAATATCTGTCTGCCGCTAAACATGGCCGGCCAGCCAGCCATGGAGAGGGACGACTGCCAATAAAAATTGACCTACCGGCCATTTTTTGGCCAACAGGCCTTTGAGTGGTCAGGCTAGAAAAAATTAGGTTTTGGTCTGAAGGAGGTGCAAGGTTTTAGGTTCTGAAACTCAAAATTGAAGCCTTTTGCTGAAGAAATTGAATGATTGTACAGTGTAACATTATCATCATCGAGTGTTCAACATGAGATGCCCAAGTCTTAAGGGCAGTCAAAATGGGGTGTCTACATACATGTATGGATGTGGACTGAGATGTGAAACTGTGTTCGGAACCGTGTAGGGTGGTTCGGTTATTTGTAGGCCATGAGCCATTTATGTTATTTATTGGTCGTATGCTATTCTTGTAAGGGTTACACCCTTTTGTGTATGATGTAAGCCTCAGGGCATTCAATTTAATTTATAACATCTGTGTATGTTTTTAGTTACAAAACATCTATTCGACTTAGATGGTATCTAGGAATGTATGAAATCGGATAAACACATGTATTGTGTAACTATATTATATTCATTTGCATGAGAGTTGTTATCTATTGTTCATCGTTGGGTGGTTTATTCACGTGAGTCAAACCGTGTAAATCCGGGGCTTGACAACTTGGTATCAGAGCTAACCGGGGTTGGAAAACCTTGGGCTCGCGGGATGTGGTTAGCCATAATAGGTTTATCATGCTCGGTGAGGACATTTGTATGTTGTGTGCTAAACGATAACATGCTTATGTGTTGCATTTTATGTGGGCATGGTCTTGAGACTCATGGATATTCAGTGTCTAGTTGACTAACTTGGAGGTCTTATTGGAAACGCACTTGATCAACGTTGTTTCTAATTAGAATTCTAAGGGATTGTTGGAACGAATAACTGTCTTTGTAGGCTTAGCTTGATTATGTGTTACGTGTTATACGGTAGTTGATGTGTGAGTTGATCGGAGTCTAAATGTGGTTGTTTGAGTATTTGCTTATATGATGGTATTGTGTTAATATTTCGGTGAAGGGTACTCATGTTGTGTATCCTAGGTTACGTGTTTTCTCTTTAATAGAGATGTTTTGGACAGAGGTAGTAAACGTTGAGTGGGCATCTCGGTGTGTGCCATATAGGTGATATGTTGCGTATTTGCATATGTTGTGAGTTGGTATTGGTTTGTCCTTAATGACAGTTAGCATGTCTTTGAGAAACGGTGGTGTTTCGAGTCCTTTCTGCTTGGTGGTTGGGTGGAGTTGTTATACTCATTTAAGTGACGTCGTGTAGGTTCAGTGTTGGTTGTTTGTCTATGGACTAGTATGTGTTAGAGTTAGTTTTGACCTTGAGGGGTCAGAGGTGTGAGGTATAGTTTGGGGTGTGTCCCCTAATTGAGTGAGTTGTTTTAAGTTTTGTAGCCCGTGGAGGTATAGTGTCGGTGTATAATTCCGACTATGGTGTTAGTGACCTAGAAGTCCATATTATGGAGTGAGGTTGGTTGGGATGTAAATGGTGGTTGAGTTTTCTTGAGGTTAGTGGAGTTTGCTAGGCCATTAGTCTTGGGGTTTCTATTTATAGATGATGAGTGTTTGAAATAGATGGGGTTGTTTCTCTGTAGTTGAAGTGAGGTAGTTGGTTGGATACCTGGTAGGATTTATAGTTTCTTTAGGTAATTCGGTAAGGCACAAGGTATGTTAGGAGGTTATGGATGGTGTGATTGGCTTTGAGTTGGTGTTTTGGCAACAGGTTGTCACGATGGGCTGGTGTAGACACCCCATTTTTGACCGCCCTTAAAACTTGGGCGTTACTGATGGTTTACTTAGTGATGCAGGCTATGCAAAGCAAAGTTCAATTTCTTTGGCAAGAGGAGAGTCAAATTCCAACCTTACACCCCATTTTGGACCAAAGCTATTTTGAATGGTTTTTAGACCTTAAAACCCTCTCTTTCAAAACATTTTTGAAATAAAGTTTCTACGATGCTCTGAGGCTCACATTTTGTTAAATGATGCGCTTTTCAGTAAACCGAGCAAGGACAAAGTGGAAATGAATGAAAGAGAGTTGAGATCTTTGAAAAATCTTTCAAAACACCTTGTTTAGGGGTTTGGAGTTGAAGAAAAGAGGAGAAGAGGGAAAAAACCAAGTTGGAGAAGAAGATTGGGTATGAATCGCTAAGAGAGAGTCAAGCGGTCCTCGCTAAATCAGGCCTATCTATCTATACACTTCGATTTAAGCTATGAGGCCACCACCGTTGGAAAGAAGACTTCCGGGCTTCATTTTTCACTCAAGAATCTCCTAAAGACGAGTCCGGATGGAGGAGATACGATTGGTTGAAGTTGGGCATCATTCCGGCTGGACCGAAACTGAGTGGCTTCACCAAAAGAGGCATAACTTTTTGCACAATTGGAATTTTGATGCAAGGATGCCATCATTGGAAATCTTACTTCCAGGGCTTCAATTTGGACACAAGAATGACCTGAAAAGGAGTTCATATGAAGGAGTTATGCCCATTTGAAGTTGGACCTGCAGAGCAGAATTTCTGTCGGCCACAAATATGTGCTGTCGGCCACAAAAGTAGCAAATCGGCCAAAAAAGTAGTAGATCGGCCATCACAAGTAGCAGACCAGCACTAAAGATGGCCGATCGGCCAAAAGTGACCCAAATTCATTTTTTTTGAAGATATTTCTCCTCCAGCTGTTTCCAGCTTGTGCCACCTGTCCCAAATCAGATATTTTCAACCAAACTCTTCCCTTTTGCTGTATGTAGAGCCAAATATCTCATATTGAACATAGAACTTCTTGAGCAAGTTTTGGGAGATTCTCACTCTAAAAAGTATCTCTCTCTCTACAACTTCCAGAGCTGAATCTCTGCCCCTCTCTCTATATTCCACTCCCTTGCCCATTTTGTGCATAGAAGTGCTTGGAAGTAAAGAAATACTTCTAGTTTGCCTAAGCATCCTTCATCAAAGTTGATCACCATTGGCTTGAGGTCCCTTGGAACCTATTTTTGGGCTGATTGAAGGTTGTTTGGCTCAGAAAAGTGGTTGTTTTGCTACTATGCTCCAAAGGTAATCACTCACCCCTTTTAGCTTGTTTTGCATATTAGCTTTGCCATAGTTTTCAACTACTTTGGGGCTGTTTTTTTGGGGTGGTGTTGAACTACAAAAACCTCTGTTTTTCCTCTATTTTTCAGTCCTAAAATTGTTGGTTTGTGCCTTAGTTGGCTAGGGGGGTTGTCCTCCCTTTTGCTCCTTGGCTTGTAAGGCCTTTTGAGCTAACTTTCAAGCCTTTCAAACAAATTCTCTTTGGTTTTAAAACCACTGAAATCCAGAGGATTTTCAGTGGTAAAAACCCTGTTTTGAGGGCCCAAATAGGAGAGGGTGGCCCCCCTCTCCCCTTGTCTTGCTAGCATGTGTTGATGGCCAACCAAAAGAGCATGTGTTTCTACTTCTTGGAGGCTTTGTTTAGGCTCATTTTTGTGACTTTCCAGACCTTCCATAACTCTGTTTTGGGCTGTCTTGCTCACCTCTTGCATGCTTTATACACTTGTAGTGTAAATCCTCTTTACTAGCCTTATATGCTTGATGTTGTAGCCTATTATTCTAGCATGTTTTGGCTCCACTCCAGCACATTTTTGGCTTTGATTTAACATGCTTAAGGTCTAATTTAAGTGTTTTTGGTCATGCATGTTTGGTTTTGCATAGCTATGGTGTATTTGGCTTTGCTAGCCTTGCACTTTGGGCCCCCTAGCATGTCATATTTGAGCTATTTGCATGATATAGAATCATTTGGTAGGTAATTTCAGGCCATAAACTTCTGCCATGCTCTCATGATTATCACCCTTTCATTGTGTTTAAGAGTTGTGCCCTTATGCCTTGTTTGTGAGCTAATTCGGGAGCCTATCTTTCTTGCCATCTTTGTTGTGAGTCCAACATGTTTTTGCTACCATTTTGACCTGCCTTAGGTCTGTTTTGAGTGCTTTAGGTCATTTGAGCATTGTTTGGTATGGTTGTAGTATAAAGCCCTCGACTAGCTTTGTGTTTCAAGCTTCTTGACATGCTTTCTTTGAGCTATTTGCATGATTTAGCATCCTTTGGAATGTAATTTTAGAGCTTACTTCATTGCTACATTCTCACATTTGTCACCTCTTCATCATGTTTGAGAGTTGTACTATTATGCTTAAGCCATGGGCCAATGCATTGAGCATGCATTTCCTTACTTTTCAAGCCATCATTTCATCATTTTGGCCATTGATTTTAGGCATGGCTGAGGTCTGTCCCTTTTCGATTTAAGTCCATTGAGTATGTGGTTTGCATGTTGTTGTATGCTTATCGCATTGCATGTTGTTGCATACTTATTGTTGGTATCATTGTTGTGTGCCTATCACATTGTATGTTTGCATATTTAGGTTGCATAGTCGTATTGCATACTTATTGTATATCATGTTGTTTACATGTTAGGTTGCATTGCATTTCATTTGTCATGCTCATGTTACATTGCCTTGCATTTCCATGTTGCATTGTACTCGGTTGCATGCATTGCATTGTGTTTGGTTTGGGGTGTCAAACCAAACACGAGGAGCGAGGAACGTTAGTACTTGAAGTGACGAAACGTGCCTCAATCCTTAGTCACCGACGCTCTTGATCCAACATGATAGAGTGTGAGGCCTTCATATGTTTTTGTGCATTTCATTTGATATTGAATTGCACACTTGGCTCCTTTGGCCATCATGCATTGAAATGCGTGATTGGTGGTCCAAGGGTTGAGAACTACACACCTTTGAGTCTTAAACATGATAAGGGGTGTAGTTGTGCAGACATTGTCTTATAAATGTATTGTCATGCTCTGTTTGTCCTTTGCTGCAGCAAAACAGCATTCTGCAGGAATAGATGGCCGGTCGGCCATCTGAAGTGTCGGTCGGTTACAAATTGTTGGCCGAGAGCCCTATTTTTGGTCGATTACCAGTTCTCCTTGGCCGATGGCCTTGCCTCTTGGTCGATGGACTCTCAGCATGTCCCCAAGGTGGTTTAGAAGTATCCTTCAGACTTGTGCAGTTTTCAGAGGTACAGAGCAGTGCAAACAGAGGCAACATGACATAGCGATGGATTTTCGAGCGAAGCCGACCGAGCATGCATGCATCTCTCTTCCCAAGGCTCTTTTACTGCTTTAGTAGCCTAATTAATTTGTTTAATTAGTTAAGTGTTGTGTAATAATTAATTAGCTTGTTAGTTAGTTAATTTGTATTATTCTTTCGGTCCCTCCATCGAGAGAGGCATAATTGTGTAATAAGCGTGCATGTGTGTGATGCATGTCTTCCAACCTCACGTCTTTCTCCCTTTTACTTACCCGCTTATGATGGTTAGTTTTAGGACATATTTCATTTTAGCATCCTTATGCTATGCATATTTGCATCCATTCATCTGTATTGCATGCACTGGGCTCAGCGCATCATGCTAACTGCATCGTATTTCAATTCCAACTTGAATACATGTACTAAATTGCATCTCACATGCCATCTTAGATTAGCCGAGCCTATTCTAGCTGCATTTTGCATGTGTTGCATTAGCCATCTTAACATGAATTAGGATCATACATTGATTACTAACTAGTTCTTTATTTTGGCTTGGAGTACACTGTGAGTGTTTATGTTTTAGCATCTTGCATGTATGTGAATGTTAACATGAAAGCATGCTTGCCATGAGGCTAATTGCTAATGTGATATAACTGCCTGAATGCCTGTGGGTGAAGGTTGGATTGCTTGAATTGGAATAATTCATCGAAATTTGTGTTTTAGCCTACTTGCAAGTAGCAAAATTCGAAACCATTTCCAAACAAACGGATATGCGATGCTTTGTTCCAAGTTAGGCGATCTAGTCTATACTTGTTTTGCTGTGCACATCACGGAGTAAAGATTAGCCAATTAACCGGAATAAGAATGCATGTGTTTTCAAAAACTCGATATCATGCTTAGTACAGGCCGATCTTCGGATCGGGCGAGTGGGGGTGCTCATAGATGACCTTTCCCAATCGTACCCAAGTTCCCGAGCCGAGGCAACTTTGGTGATGACGGACACGTGGCCTTAGGCACGAGTCAGGGTTTCCTAAATTCCCCAAAATAAAATATTTAGGTGGCGACTCTGTATCTGGCAAAGCAGTCCATGTTTGGTACTTCTTTCTTAAAAATCAGTTTTCCAAAACGATTTTCCGGATTTGGACTCTTTGGTGATTTATCGGTCTCGCATTGCACTTTGCGGGATTAGATTCAAAACCGTGACATTTGAGTCCGAACTGTAAAACCAAAGCCCCCAGGGCGCGTCTACAGCTGGTTTAGGGTTAACCTAGTGGAATGGTGCTGTGTGGTGTAGGGATGTATCCAAAGGTGAAGTATTCCTTTATTTTGGGTATAGAAAGACTTAGGATTACTCGTGTTTTGAGAATAGCGTATGGTTTCGTTGGGTATAGACTTATACCTTAGTGATAGGTAATGTTAGCGGATCTTGTGAAGGGATGTTAGTCCTTATCATAGTATTGGTTGTTAGTATTTGGTAGGTTGTGTGTTCTGAACACCTTGTGTTGTATTTTGGACAGTGGTACTGGGGATTTTTCCTAAGTTCTAGAATTTATTTATTGTATTTGGGTGCGAGAGATGTGTACCTCAATTCTGGTTAAGTTAAGAGATGTTTTCAGAAGGATTGGTCAGGTATGTAGCCCATGGTTGGTGTGTGACCTTTGTGTAGGGTCATAATGGTTTTGTGTTTGTTGGTCGAGGTTTGGAATGACGGTGAGGAAGTGATTGTCTTTGGAGATGGGCCATGTTTTGGCTCATGTAGAGGTCTGGGTTGGTTGAGGTTGGAATGTAGTATTCTATGACTCAGGTGGAAGAGGTTGAGAACTTCTTTTGTTCTTATATATAGTTAGGATAATATGACTTTGAAAGCTTTGTAAGTGTTGTGTGTATGTATCGAGGTTTGGTTCAGGGCAATTGTTCAGTAAGTATTAGTAACTGGTAGATTGACCAAGGGAATTAGTGTTTTGGTTGTACTCGTATAATGGGTGATGGGATAGAATGTGGATTAAAGAGTTGACTTATTGGTCACTGATGGATGGAGATGTTGTGTTTGCCTATTGTTCGATTCGGCTTATTACCTAGTGTCGATGGCATTGTAGCGTGGTAAGCACTTGCAAGTTGGCTTGGTACAAGAGAATAAATATGTGAATTTCATTGTTGTGAACTCAGTCAAGGTTGTGAGTACATTGGCAGAATGAGGGATTTAGTGCTGAGATAATCTATTTGGGGTGAAGGGTGAGATGTTGTGCAGTAAGTAATGGAGTCTTGCTTGTGTAGTGTGTAATAGTATATGGTTTGTGTATTGTTGTTAGGTGAGGTGTATAAGGGGATTGGTCATGGAACAGTCCCAAGAGGGTGTCTCAGTAAGGCAATAGTGTGCTTAATGTATGGATTGAGTAATTTAATCTTCAATAGTGCTGGTTCACTTTGGTGTGGTGTTTGTTGTTTGGTTTGTATAATGGAACTCTGAGTGAAGTAGTAAGATTGTGTGGAGTGATTGGTGCGGTCCGTCAGAGTTGTTTTGACCTTATTGGCCCTTGGGTGCATGGTGTAAAGTGTTGGAGTGTACATTGACTTGAGGAGGGGGTGTTGTGTTTTAACTTAAGAAATCCATTTCGGACTCAAATGCGAAGTGAGGATGTGCATGCCACATAGGCATATGTGTGATGGGTGAATTGAGAACCAAAGTATTGTAGGTTAACTTTGAGGAATCCGGAGTAATTCAACGAACATGTGAGGTTGTGTATGGAACTTCATTTCGGAGTTAGTGAGGTTGGGCAAGGTGTTGGTGTTGATGTTGGATTATGTGAAGTTAAGGGGTATGTCAATGTTTGGAGACTGGTGGGGATAGTGGTGTTGGATAGTTGATTGTTAGTATTTGGATTGGTTGACATATAGTCACCTCGTAAATAGGTTGGAATTGAGGGTTGTGTAATTGAGCGGTGTCTTGGTGTGGCATGTAAGTCCTGTATGGACAGTTGGGAAGTTGTTCTGAGTTTATGGTAACTGGTTTGGAGTTACGGTTGGGAACTTTGGTCTTATGATGTGCTTTTGTGTCGTTATGTGATTGGTGGGTGTGAAATTTCTTTCTCTTATGTTATTACATTGTTGGCATTTCAAAAATATCTAGGAATCTTCATCGTGGAAATTTTGTTTTGGTATTGTGGCATCACCGTGGGTGATGGGTTTTGTTGGGTGACTGTGTTGTGGTTCAAAAGAAGAATGCTAAGGAATGATTTTGAGGAAAACAAAACTTTTTGTTTTGACGTTGTGGCCTTGGGTACTTTTCTTGAACAAAAACGGTTTTGGGTTTGAAATATAAGTTTTTGGTTTAATAAAAAGTTGAATCCAACAAATCAAAAAAAAAAATTATTTTAAAAATGAAACTGATTTTGGTGTTATGAGTAACACTTGTGGTTTTCGGAAAAACAGTTTGGAAATCTCTGAGTTTTGTTATGGACAGTTGAAAATGCGTTTGGATTGTGACGGTGCCGCTTTGAACACCTCTTGGGAAAGCAAAGTGTTTTGAAAAAAATGGGAAAAATAAGGAATTTTCTCTAACCTGAATGGGGTATTTTATATCTTCTATTGGGAAGTCGTGTTTTGACCTAGCCTGAGTTGCTAGTTACATGTTGTATGTTATTTTTGCAAAGACATAGAATTGTCGAGCATGGATGTTCCATAACGTTGTTGATTGATCTTGTTTTATTTATGTCTCAAGTTACGAGAGAGTTGACTGGGAGCTTTGTATGCAAGGAGTTTTTTTTATTATTCTCTGTGTTCGAGCGTTTAAGCACTCGGTGGTGATTTTCGGTGTTGCAGGTGGTTTAGGACGTGGTTGACGTCTTTGAGTCCGGGTGGTTGTTGTTGTTGTTGTTGTTGTTGTTGTTGTGGTTGTTTCTTGTCTCATAGACCACTACGAGTTATGTGGGTTGAAGAGGCATCCATGCTTGCACTTAGTATTTTGGAATTCGGGTGTCTTTCAAGCCCCGAGGTGTTAGACCAAGATCCGGGAACGTATCCCCATATGGATCTAAGCTTGGGTTAGCGTTATGTTTTCTTTTATAGATTGGGTGGCCTTTTTGGTTTTGGAGTTTCTTAAATTTCGGGGACAAAATTCCTTAAGGGGGGAAGGTTATAGCGATCTTGATTTAAACCCGACCCATTTATTGCTTTTGAATCTGGGAAACCCCATTCGTAACGATCATTCTTCTTTCCTTTCATGTTGGGTTTTGCTTCTGGGATCGACACCATGGGTTCCTGTGGTCGACACCACCTTACTGTCTTACTCTTGGTATCTCTACTGGTTTTTGGGGTCGACACCACCTTGCTGCTATGTTTTGGGTGTTGTTGATTTTTTTGGGGTCGACACCACGCGTTCTGGGGTTAACCCTCTTGTCCACTGCAAACATAAGTGTCTCAACATTTCTTCTTGAGGGTCGACACCACTACCTTGGGGGTCGACCCCTGTGACTTATTTCCACAATTTTGGGTTTGGTTTGGGCCCTACTTTTGGGGGTTTTTTACTTATTCTTTTCATTGACTTTAGGGCTATTGCTTTACCACTATAAATAGAACTCAAACACACTTTCGTCATTCATTTCTTCTCTCTCTCTCTCTCTCTCTCTCTCTCTCAGGGCTTTCTTTTGATCTAAAAGCTTTGTGTTTTCGTCGATGTTGGCCTTTAGGGCTTTTTAGCTTTCTTCTCTTCCGGAGTTGAGATAAGGTCTATTTCCTTAACTCAATATGAGTTTGGTAGAATATTTGTGGTGTATTTTGTTATTTTTATTTGGTAGTCATTTGGTTGATTTTGAAATGTTATTTTGGGCTTGAGGGTTTTGTGAAATTAGGGGAGGGAGGGTTTGAGCTATAGTTATGCTACTACGATTATTTTCAGTATACAAATTGTATATGGATTTCTAAAAGTGGAAAAGCTCCAGTTTGTAGAAAAACCATAAATGATATTATTTTGGAAATTGGATTGATTTTTGGTAAATGGTTTGGTTGGAAAGTGATGGAAAGGAAATGGTTGTGGGATTTTGAAAATGGGTGTTGTTACTCTTTTGGAAAAATATATCTGTATTGTTATCTATTAATTATTACATTAGAGATAATTGTTTTGGCTATTGATGGATAATAGCATTGCCATGTGTTAGAAATTGCATGTAGATTAGGCAATTTGAAATCATTCATATCATGGAGCATGTAATGGATTTTTAGAATTTGAAACCGTATGTTCGGAAAGAGGTTTTGGAAATTCTCGTATTTTGTTTTGAAACATTTGAATTGTTTTGAAAAAATAATATTTTGAATCACACGTGTTGTGCTATAGGAAAAAGGTAAATAAAGTGGTAAAGCTATGAAGGGATGTTAAAATAGAATTAAGTTGGCCTATGTGTCCATAGTGAAAGACCTAAACTCGTGCTGTAGGTGTCAAGCCTTTCGGTTAGCATCGGTAAAAATTATATTGTGACTTGTATAGTTACTCGTATTAAAACTAGCCCTAGAGATTTACCCATTTTATTTATTATCGTTTTGGCTTGAAATGATATTTTGGAAAAAAAAGGTTTTAGCAATGTATCTACTGTTGTTTAGCAATGTATCCGCATTTGATCTAGCAATGCATTTGCTGGTTAGTATTGAGATACTTGGATTGGTTTTTGGAAAAAGATTTTATATCAAACAGATGTTTTGAACTCTAAAAACGTTTTGATTAAACATAAGGTTTTAGTAATTGGAAAAAAAATATTTTGTTAAGAAATCAGATGGATTTGAAAATGCATTTAGGCATATTGTATATATGTATTGCATCATGAACATTTATGCTGGTAGAGCATGTTCAGTTTTTGAAATATTCTTTACTGGGCTTTATGCTCAACCTACGTGGCTTAAAATGTTTTTTAGGTGTACATGTACGAATGTGGACTAAGACGTGAACCTGTGTTCGGAACCGTGTGTGGTGGTTCTGTTATTTGTAGGCCACGGGCCATTTATGTTATTTATTGATCGTGTGCCATTCTCGTAAGGGTTGCACCCTTTGTTTATGATGTAAGCCTCAAGGCGTTCAATTTAATTTATAAACATCTGTGTATGTTTTTAGTTACAGAACATCCATTCAACTTAGATATTGTATTTAAGAATGTATGATATTGGATAAACACATGTATTATGTGACTATATTATATTCATTTGCACGAGAGTTGTTATCTATTGTTCATCGTTGGGTGGTTTATTCACGTGAGCCGAACCGTGTAAATTCAGAACGTGACAATCTCTTAAACTGGGAAGCATGCTTAGTTAGTAAAAAGTTTGGTGGACTAGGTTTCAGAAAAACAAAAAAAAACAATGAATCTCTATTGTGCAAATTATAGCGATCCCGGTTTTGACCCAACTCTTGTAATGTTCCGGACTCAGGTTTAATGTTTTCGTATTGTTGTTTATCCCTTTCTTCCCTTGTATACCTTTGAAATTGGTCTTTAAGTTGTCTTGGGCGTGTTTGGAACAGGTTGGGTACTAGTTGGTCTAGATTGTTGTTGCCCAGAATTTTGGTCTTCCGCTCGAGCGGGTCTCCCTACGCTCGAGTGGGGTTTGCAAACCCTCAGTATTTTGTGCATCTGCAAAAGTGCTGGAGGAGTGTCTTTAACGCTCGAGCAGCGTTTCCTACGCTCGAGCGGGTGGGCGCTCGAATGGTCTTTCTTGCGCTCGAGCGGTTGGTCTGTTGTCTGCAGAAGTTCTGGAAGTGTGTATTCTGCGCTCGAGCGGGCCTCTTCTTGCGCTTGAGCGGAACAAAAGTTTGTGTCTGACGCTCGAGCGTCAAACTCTCCGCTCGAGCAGACTGCGCGCATATCAGATCGCGAAAAGCACTTTTTACATCACTTTTTATATCTTTTCAGCCAAAACCCTAAAGTTGAGAGCCTCTCTCTCTAAAACGCTCTCTCTCTCTCTCTCTACATTTTGGCCTAGATTCTTTGATCTCCTCACCCTACTCCCTTTGATAAAAGTTGGAGCTTCTCAAGATCTTCTCTTTGAACCAATTAAAGTTGGATTTCAGCACTTTTGGGGTTTCTCTCTTTCTTGGCTCATCTTCTCTCTTTGAGGTAGGGATATTCTATACTTTGGTATGACTTTTAACCTAGTTATTTGGTGTTATGTATAATGGTGAAATCTTCGGAGTTTTGGGTAAACCTAGGGTTTGGTTTTAAATTGAAAATAGGGGTTTTGAATATAAGGATATCTTGTGCTAAAATGGTGGACCTTGGCCTTTGGGTTAATATTTGAGAAAGGAGGGAAATTTACCCTAATATGTGTTAAATAATTATTTTGCATAAATAATGAAATTGATATGTGAAATGTGAAATTGGGAGAATGTGTGAATAAATGGTGTAGTTGGATTTGTTAAATCACTCACATATGGAAATTTGATAAGTTATATGTTATAAAAATTGTATATCTGTTTAGAAATATCTGTAGTGGGCTAGCGGTAGAGGATAGCTATGATTGTTGTAGAAATGGCATGATGATTAGGTGAATTGAAACTAATCATTTAAGTTTGTCATTGAATATGACATTATGATTAAGGCATTGAGTATGTGATATGGATAGTTATTGTATATGACGATGGATTTAAATACATTGTATATATATAATGTTTTAGGAGAAGAAATGAGATGTACTCCATTGTTTGGGAGGAGATAGGGAATGGACTCCATTGAAAATTAAGTTGGCCGAAGTATCCAAGGTGAAAGTCCCGAAATCTTGTGAATACATGGGTGTCGATCCCGTGAACGAAATTTCTGTAAAATGACAAGGTTGAAGTGTTTGTATGATGGTTATATGGATAGGGATCCACTGAGTCGCAGTCTCAGTTGGATCATTTGGAAAATCATGTATATTTTCCATATGACTTGAAACGAAATGAATTAACTCGAAATGAATAAATGAGAATGGATTGAGGTATGAATATCAGTAATGAATGGTTATGAAAAGAATGTAAGTTAATCATGAATATTGGATATTTATCTGGCACTTATATTTTAGTTAAACTTCATACATTATATTAGACTGTTTCTACTGGGTTTTGGCTCACCCTACTTGGGAAACCATTTTTAGGTACTGGTGACATGCCACCTCCAAGGACATAGCTTGGGAGGATTGAGGGTTGAAGGCTCCATTTTTGTTATATTTGTGCTTATATGTTTATTCAAGGCAAGGGCTTAACTTGTATAGAGCGTAGGACTCTTTCTTTTGTTTTAACCAAGTGATGTCTTGGAAAAATGTAAGCCTGTAGGGCATTTGTTTTGTTATCGTTAATTTGAATTACATGCTATAGATTCATAATGAATGTTTATGAATGTATAATGCATGTACTCCCCTTTTGTAATAGAAACTCTGATGAATGAAGTAGATCATTTTATTATATTCTTAGATCTTCTGGAATGGATTGTTGTATTATTTTGGGGGTGTTACACAAATGGTGGTGGAGATTTGAAAATGAACAAGAGGCCTTGTGGAGGAAAGTCATCTGTGCAAAGAACAATATTGTGGATCAAGCTAGTTGGCTACCATATCAATCAACATTCAGACATTGCTCAGTTGTGTGGAAGAATATTTCCTCTGCTCAGTTGTGTGGAAGAATATTTCCTCTCTAGAAAGGTACAATTCCTAAATTCTCAACCTATATCTCAATCACATTCAACTTCAGCTAGGAGATGGGAATATAATCAAGTTCTGGAAGGATGCTTGGATCTCAAATCCACCTCTATCAGAAATCTATCCTAGATTATTCTCACTAGCATTAGATAAGAACTCACGTGTTTATCACTTCATGCATCATGAAGAGTCAACCAACCCACCTTGGATAATTCAGTATAGAAGAGATCTAAGAGGTTGGGAAGAGGAACTACATTAGAACCTCCTCACAAGACTGCAACATCCATCAATTAATAGAAGAAGCAACAAAGATGCATTGATATGGAATCCACTACCCACTGGGTCATTTATAGTTGACTCTATTTACTGTATCTTTGAGAACTCTCTACATCTCACATCCTTCCCTGTGATGAAGCTCTGGAAATCAATTGCACCACCAAGGACTAAAGCCTTTGGATGGCTTGCTTAGTGGGATCGGGCTGCCTCCTCTGAGCTACTTTTCAAAAGACACATCATTCCTGCCCCTATTCAATGTGCTTTCTGCGGATGTGAGGAGGAAACATTAAAACATATTCTACTGCACTGCCACTTCTCCTGGACGGTCTGGATTGACATTGCAAAGAGGGACTTACGTGTAGGTTGTGAATTTATTGTCCATAAGTCCTGTGAGAATTAATTATGTTTTTCATCAAAATACTATTAAAAAATGTCACTAATTGTTAATTTTTAATGACAGTTTGAAAATTCTATCACAAAAAATGTCACTAATTATAAATTTTAACTACAGTTAAAAAAATTGTAACAAAAAAAGTCACTAATTTTTAACTTTCAGCGACAGTTCGAAAAATCCATCACAGAAAAATGTCACTAATTGTATGTTCTAGCAACAATTAATAAAAACCGTGACAAAAAAGTCACTAATTATCAATTTCTAGTGACATGCAAAAAATCATCAGAGAAAATTATTGATTTTACTAGGACTTATTTTGAACAAAACTTGATGAGAATTAAGTTCAACTATTAAGGCCTGTTTACCCCCATTGCAAAATGGTGGGGTTTAGTTTGGATAGCTCCAGGGTCAATACAAGATCTGCTAGTATGGTCGTAGGGTGAAGCATCTGGGAAAAATTATATGGCAAGCAATTCCACTAGCAGTCCTTTGGACTCTTTGGACTGCAAGAAACGGAAAAGTATTTAACAGTAAAGAACCAGCTTGGGATGAGATTGTGGAAAGTATTAAAATCAATGCTACAACATGGGTGAAATTCTCAACTAATCCCAAAGATTATGAAATTCATGATTTTTTGTTTTGCTGGGAGGGACTAAAGAGCATTAAGGTGAAAGGTTGCATCAAATGAGGCTGACTGTGTTCTCAAACACACTCCAGCAGTGTTGTGCTCTGCTTCAATGCTGTGCTTTGTTTCAATGTGCTTTGTACCAGTCAGTTACTTTTGTTGTTTCTCGTTCTCTTGTTGGGCTATTTTTTCTATTGTATGGATTGGTGAGTGTTGTAATTTACATTGTCTTGTGGGTTCCTTACCAATCCCGATGGCGTGCTTGCACATAATTGACCATATATATCGGTGCTAACCTAATTAAGATCGCTTTGTTTTGCAATGATGTACTATGCACCCATCCCTTTGTTGATTTATTATCTCCACCTTCGTTAGTAAGCATCAATAAAGTTACCCCAATGGCGTGCTTGCACATGATTGACCATATATATCAGTGCTAACCTAATTGAGATCGATTTGTTTTACAATGATGTACTATGCACCCATCCCTTTGTTGATTAATTATCTCCACCTTCGTTAGTAAGCATCAATAAAATTATCTTTTCTTGCTGATAAAAATAAAAAAAAGAATGTTATAAGCGTGTGTACCATATGTAAATTATGATATTTATAAAACAACAATGATTGAAACTCCCACTTTTTGGACACCCCCACAACCCCCTTTGGATCTCCACCATTGATGTCAATGGTGGAGATCCATATTTATAAAACAACAATGATTGAGACCCCTATTTTTTTTAGACTCCCTACAACCCCCTTTAGATCTCCACCATTATCCATATTTATAAACACAACAATGATTGAGATTCCCATTTTTTGGAGACCCCTACAACCCTCTTTGGATCTTCACCATTAATGTATGTATGAGACCCACTCATGTATGTGTGGAGGTCACACCATCAACGGTGGAGATCCAAAAGGGTTGTGAAGGTCTCCAAAAAATGAAGTATCGATCATTGTTGAATTGATTATTACAAATGCCATAAGTCAATCCTATCAGAGTGATAATTAAAAAATAAATAAATTATAACCAAATACTACCTACGATATAATTAAAAGACTTTTAAATCATAATAAAAATAATATCATAATTAACATTATAATGAACACCGAACGAACGCTCAAATAGGTTATAGTTAGGTTTTTTATTTTTTTATTTTAAAAATCATAATAAAAATAATATCAACATTATGATGAATCATATAACTAGATTGTACCTAGCCATGTATAAACATGGAATTTCCCATAAATAATAGGGTAAGGTGCAAAAACATCTGATATGTTAACTGTTTCAATGCCATTTCTACGATTCACAGAAATGGAGACAAAAGACTTTCTCCTCTCTTTCTCTCTCCTTTTCCTTCTCTGCGCAAATCTGAATCGTATTCAAAACACTGTTAGTTGAAGTAAGAGGTATTCTGATTGAATAAATCTCAGTCTCATAATTATTACTCCAATTTTTCTGTTATTCACTGTTTCAGCTGATTTTCAAGCCCAAAAATGTTGAAGCTCAGCTCAACTGAGGCCTAAATTGGATTCATTTTCTTGCTTTGAATCCATCTGACAAAGTTAAACTGACGAATCGAGAATCATCTGTGTTTTTATTATATTCTACCGCGATTCGATTTGATCTGTTTAGAAACGAAAGCTGAAAGTAAATTGGTGAAATTAGTGTGATGTATGGTGTTGGGGATTCAGGGGCGATTTCAAAGGACTCGAGTATGTTGTTTTCGTCCAATTTCAAGCAATCAGATGGAGAATTAATGATGAAGAGTAGAGATTCCATGAATTCCGATCTGTACCAACAACCTCAACAGCAAAATCAGAGCTCTGGTTTAATGCGGTACAGCTCAGCGCCGAGCTCGTTCTTTCATCATCATCATCATCATCAATCATTATCGTCGAGCCCTCCTGAATCGGAAGTCATGTTTGCGAGTTTCATGTCTTCTTCTAATGGCTCTGGTGGCGATTCTGACTCTCACGATCTGCAAATTCAGACGACGGCTATGAAGCACGAGCCACCAGAGCAGAACAAGCAGTATTCAAGTTCTACTTCGACGCAGATGATTTACCAAACCGCACTAGATCACCATGATTTGGCTAATAATCATAGTAACTCCATGAGTAATAATTATAATAGTAATCTGGAGAATCCGATGATGCAAGGAAAGACGACGACTAGTGGTAATTGCTCGAATCTGATCAGACAGAGCAGCTCTCCAGCTGGATTTTTCTCCAACTTGACCGCTGCTACTGGAAATGGTATTGTTCTCTACATCTTCATCCTCTTGTTTTTTAACTTTAGTTATTATTCTACTTTTCCTAGTTCTCTTGTGTTTACTCGGTCCTGAATGTTTCTCTTCACACTTTTGAATTGGTACTACATAACAAAACAGAGTAATTAAGCTGGAAAAAAAGTATCAAGGATTTTCGGAACTTTTGTTTTGTCAAGATGAGTTGACTTTGAGCTTCTGTTTGGATCTGAGGGAAGGATGCCATGGAAAATATTGAATACCATGCTTAAAAAACACGCCACTTTTATGCTTTTTTCTGCTTTCTTTTGCACTGAAGAGGGGAGGAATGGTAGTTGCCAATTTATTGGAAAAAAACCAAAAAAAAGAAAAAGAAAAAGAAATGTTTAAAGAAAACAAAACAAAATCAGCTAGAAGAAGACCAAATTATGGGAATGAATGATGGAGATCTTGGTAAACTGAATTTGTGCAAGATTGAGAATTGGATCCTCAAGCCCACCCACTATACAATGCCTTTGGTAGTGAATGGAAGTGTGTCATGTGTAGATAAGTTTTTATGTTCATTCAAAATGGAATTTAAGGAGCTCTGATTCTGCACTTGCCAAATATGTCTCAAGCAATTCTTTTCCCACCCGGGATTAATTGGAAAATCGATAGTAGTTTTCAATTCCATTTGCATTTCTGTCTTGATTATTACTTGGGAATCGTTTGCTGAAGAATTTAAATAAATTGCAGGATTTGGTATTGTGAGAGATGTGGGAAATGGAACCGATGGGAAAGAAAGTGCAACAAGTAGGTTGAATGATCATATAAACTTCTCGTCTGGACCTGCTTCTTGCTCAAGGTTCATGCCTCAAATCACTGAAAATGGAAACGAAAGCATAGAGGCAACTAGTCAAATGAATGGGCACTTGGGTAGTAGTAATAGCAGCAATAGATTTTTTGTACCCAGCTTTGAAAATGAGTCTTGGAATGATTCTGGGTTTACTGGCCTAAAAAGAAGCAGAGATGGTGATGAGGTCAAGTTTTCTGGCTTCAATGCATTGGAAAGTCATCAGGTAGCATTTGTAGATCATAAGTAATTGTTACTGTTTCCACTTGAGCTTGTTTGTCACTCAAAATGTGTTTTTTGCTTATCAGAATGGAGAATATAGAAATTACACTACTACTGGTTTGACTCACCACTTGAGCTTGCCAAAAACTTCTGCTGAGACGGCTGCCATAGACAAGTTTTTTCAATTTCAACAAGACTCTGTCCCCTGTAAGATCCGGGCCAAAAGAGGCTGTGCGACACACCCACGAAGCATTGCAGAGAGGGTAAAATTCTTCTGCTGCTGTTTTTTTAAAAAGGGATTAATTTCTCAAGATGTCCTTGTGTTTCTTTTGCGCGAGCCTTGTCACCCAATCTAACAATAATCATTTGTTTGATATGCTTTTCGGGTTTTGGTTCTAGGTGAGAAGAACAAAAATTAGTGAAAGAATGAGGAAACTACAAGAGCTTTTCCCAAACATGGACAAGGTACATAACAACTTTTTATTGCACGGGATCCTCTGTCCGAAGATCTGTCTGTCCGCCGCTCTGTATCAATGCACTCACAGCTGCATTATGGTGTTTGGTTGAGTTTTCTGAATTCATTTTTTGAATGTTTGGTGAAAAAATAAATAAATTAATAACTCATTATTTTTAGTTGGTTTTCAGAATCCGATTATTATTTTTTGAAAATTAAAAGTCATGTGTCTGTTTAGTTTGAATTTTTTAATATATTTTAATTAATTTTTTTTGTACTTTTTAGATGTACTTAATCAAGATGCATCTTAAAAATGAAACAAATTGGCTAAACTATTTTTAAAAAATCACTAAAAATAAACGAAAAACTGAACAAACAACTGTGTGCATTTTTTTTGGATTTTCGTTTGTTTTAGTGAATTTTTTTTTCATAATTTAGCTAAACTTTTTACTTTTCTATATGCATCTAAAAAATAAAAATAATTGACTAAAATATGAAAAAAGTTCAATAAAGATAAACAAAACTCCGTTTAAAAATAGGTTCTGAAAATGTTTTTTAAATTCCAAAAAAAAAAAAATTCTCAAAACTCAACCAAACATGCTTTCTAGATTCAAGTAGCCATGCACATTTCACTTGAAAAGTAGTCCATAATTAGAAACTCAAATAATCTTCTTCACTGTCTTTCAATTGGCAGCAAACAAACACAGCAGATATGTTAGATTTGGCAGTTGAGTACATTAAAGACCTTCAGGAACAGCTTAAGGTATGTACATACACACCCAAAAGAAATCAAACCAACATGAATGTCTAACCAACTTTCTATATTTCCCTCTACTCAAATTTCTTGCTTTTTGTTGCAGATACTCACGGACAAACAGGCGAAGTGCACGTGTTCGAGTAAGCAGAAACAATTTTCAAATCCTGCCTCATGACTTGCTCGTATACAGATAATAATATGAATCGAAAAAGGTGGAAATGAAAAAGATATAGCAGATCTAACCAATCTTTTTTTGTGAATGCACTTGTATGTGTAATTCAAATTGTAATAACTCTGTTTAGTTGAGAGAGTTTCAACCAACTTCAGATGATACATGCTTTGCTGGTTGTACCTTAAGTTGTAAGGTTGACCAAATATTTGAATTATGGGAGGAGATAATGACTAGATTTAACAAACCTGATCTGATATGGGATTAGATGACTTGTGTAAATTAAGGGGAAAATCTATCATGTCCACCACATGAGAAGAAATTTATGATTTTTAGCGACGAATGTTACAAATGTTTCTAATATATTTTATGCCAATTTATTATAAAAGTTACAAATGGTGAATGAATGGTGTGTAAGTTAAAATAAAAGTTATATTTTTTATGGTGACCAGTAGGATTTTGATCCTATCCATTTCTTATATGTAATGGAAGGTTTCCATTACATAACTAATCACTATAAAATAAGAATGCAAATTTATAATTTATTTTAATTAAAAAAGAGCACTACACTCACCGTTGGATGATAGAATGAAACCTCTCCATTACAAATATACATTGGAGAGGATCACAATCCTAAGCGGTGAGATATATTTTTTGTAGTGAGAAAAATTATGTTTTATTTTTATTTATGTTACAAAATTTTGAGATGGTATTATGAAACGCATACCATATATACTTTTTTAGGACTAGACATAATAGCAACTCTCCTCAATTAAACACCAAAATATTTTTGAAGTTTTAAGTAGTTATGTTTTTTTGGGATAAATTATAATTTGCATATTACTCAATTTTCACTTTGGTCTTTGTGCTTTAAATTTTTTGAATTTTAATTGTAAACTACTAAAAAAAAATTCAATATTGTCAATTGCCATCAAATTTCCTAACGAAAAGGGCCATGTTGATCTAAATTGAATGGTTATGGTGGGAAAACTGTAATACTTATAACTAAACACACAAAAAGTTTTAGCAATATTGTCATTTTTCTTCCCAAAAAATAATAATAATAATAATTAGATTGACAAATTATTAACTGGGCCACATTAACAAAACTCTAATAATTGAGGGATCAAGTTGAAAAAAATTAAACCATAAGTGACAAAATAAAAATTAAGTTATATGTTATAGTATAATCAAGAGTAAATGCTATATCTATTTAAAATCTTACTAACAGTCCTATTAAAAGCATTCATGTCCAAATATTATTGGAAGTTTATATATTATTATTTTTTTGACAACCGATCACTTTTGATTATTTATATTTTTAATTAAATTATTAGTATGTATAGAATTTTGGTATAATCAAATCCTTTTCTAATTTATCTATTTAGGAGTTATCCACTTCCCACCTTATCTATCCCAGTGTGTTTATCACTTTCTAAGTGGGTGAATAGTATAACCTTTCTAATTAGTTAAAATAATAAATTCTAAATTAGATCCACTGCCTTTTGGGTTTTTGGCAAACAAGAAAAGGCTTCACTTCATTTCATATAAAAAGAAGTACAAGAGATAGTCATTCACCCTATTATTTTAACTAATCAATGAAAAAGGTATTACTCACACATCCGTCAATTAAATTGATAGCCTTTCAAACTACATTTTATAGTTCAAAACGAAATATTATTTGGTACTTCTATGTTGATTTAAGTATTTTTATGCACTAAAATGATGTAATTGAAAAGCTTTTGCAAGCCACTCCATGTAGCTTCACTCTTTTGTCGTATCTCTCTCATCCGATATCGAATTGAGATGATTTAATTAGTGTTGGAAAGAAGACATAAATAGATATGATTGTGTGCGAAATACAATTTTTTATTTTTTAATTCGTACGTTTACTTGGTCAAAATTCAATAACAAGAATTTGTTGTTGTCAAAATCCACATGAGTACAAGCTCAAACGTAGAGGTGTTTTGAGAAGATGGTTAAAAGCTGCTTTTTGACTTTTTTGTAAGAGAGGAAAGTGGGTTAAAAGCTGGGAAGTGACTTTTAACCGACTTCCCAAAATAGCCCGTAATAAGCTCTCCTCTGCCTAAATTTGCAGGTGCAAAGCACAACTTCCGCATAAGCAAAAAAAAATATGCAAATTTAGATTTCTAAAATTCAATTTTGATTAGAATTTGAACTAGTTCGTGAGAGGCTTATAAATAAGGCTCTCCAACTTTAGAAAGGATAACTAAAAACCTAGAAAAGCCGACTTGAAGCTAGACAGGTGCTCCCAATCCTCAATCCATAGGTTTCTAAAATTCAATTTTGATCAGAATTTGACCTAGTTCGTGGGAGCCTCCAACTTTAGAAAGGATAACTGAAAACCTAGAAAAGATGGCTTGAAGCTAGACAGGTGCTCCCAATCCTCAATACATGGCATTTTCTTCAAATTTTGAAGATTTCACTCTCTGCATGAGTAGCTAAGACCTTTTCTTAAGATAAAAAATCAGCCCTAGTCAAGTATCATGTAATTTTTTATTTTGATTTTAGTTTTTCTTTGAGATTGGATAATTGTTGTGTGATTGTTAAAGATCTTTTATTCGATTAAAATTTTATTCAATTAATCTATTCGATTTTTGTGATTGAGAATGCATTTTCATACAACTATTTTATATGTTTGTATATACAAACTGTGAAACGAGTCATGCCCACGGAAGACAAATCATGCCGCAACCCTATTTTATTGTGGAAGATTTGTGCCAACCGAAGATGATTCGTGCCTATAGTTTGAATATACTTATTTTCTTGACAATGATATCGAGACCAATAGCCATGATATATCATTATTATCCAAACCATTTTCTAGAACAAGATATATAAATTATATGATACGTGATTAGTGGGGGTTTCAAAGTTGTAAGATTCTTTCCATATTCAGAAAATTTAGTTTTTTTCTATTTTACTTAAGTTTAATTCAATCCACAATATTTGATCGAATTACATTAAGAATTGTCATTTGAATCAACATAACTCAAACCATTAGTTCTTGTAATACGATACCTAGACGAGCCATTGTTCTATAGAATATGTGTTTCATACAATGATATATTTTTTATTGAAAAATGATATAGGTATCTGTGGGATCTCCCAGAAGGGTATCCGGTGCACCCGTTCGTTCTCTGTCTTGTTCACAATATGTGCAGTGTGAAATGAGTAAGGGGTCTAAATCTGGCAAATCAGCAAAAAAAATCACCAATCAAACGAAATGCCAAATAAGGATCGCATCACTAGACTCCGAGCCGCCACCTAGTCTTTTTGGGGAAACTAGAAAATTCGGACTCCTACTGATGTAGGCCACTGCCCGTCACAATCAGAAAATTTGATCCAAAGTTTAGGCATGAGAGCGAAAAGTCATGAATTGAGCATCCATTCCCATCCGATCAAAGATCAGCCTCTACTAATTTTTGACATGAGATTCATTACTAAAATATGTCCATATCCCAGTTATTAATACTAACATTACTATGTGAAGTAAACAAGTATAAAGTAAATTGCATACTCTGGAAAGCTTCTATCTCTTTCGTAATGAAAATGATTTTATTGAGAGTTTTCCAAGAAAAATTATAGAAAACCCTTATGAAAGAGATATGGGCACTCCCAACTTAGGCCAAATTCCCTCCAATCAATGAGCACACATAGAGATATCTCAACTAAGCATATAATCTCATGGTAGCATACTAGACACAGTAAAAAAAAAAAGAATGCACAAGCGAGATGCAACCATGCCAAGAGCAAAAAGGGTTAGAAAACACACATGATCTTACATACAAAGATCTAAAATACGAGATATGAAGAGAAGAAGAGGCTCACCTAGTACTCTACAGCACCAAGCCAAGCACGAAAGGGTTGACAAATATGCACGATCCTAAATACAAAAATCTAAAAATGCAATAAAACTCATAAAAAGATTGTTAAGATCTGTCAAAAAGGTAGCTCTACTGTCTAAGGAGATAGGACTTAGAAGGGAGGCTACCAAGGGACTCATTAGTGACGTTTCCTAGATTTCAACTCTTAGAATAGAATTTGGGGCGTCACACGCCCTCTTTCATTCATCGACAGAGCACGAAGAAAGAGAGAGAGAGAGAGAGAGAGAGAGAGAGAGAAACCAAATCTATTATCAGATCTAAAGGAAGAAGAAGAAGCTGTTAACAGGTCTGAATGAAGAAGAAGAACAAGAAGAAAAAGAAACGAGAGCAGGAAGAAGGCGGCGGCAGCAGAGGAAAGAGGTGAGGCGGAGAGGGGAATGGTGGTGAAGTGGTGGCGGAGTGGCGACACTGATAACGGACCGGTGGAGATGACGGTGATGGGAGAGAATTAGGGTTAGGGTTTTTTAGGATTTGGGTGCAAGGAGAAGGAAAATGACGAAGGTAAAAGATAAGGATAATAGATGAATTATAAAAATAAAAAATAAAAAATTGAATTTTGAGGGTGTAAGGAGTTAAATTGGTGGTGTAAGTAGAATTTTGCTTTTTATTTTTTTTCATTTTTAACAGAAGTAGAATTTTCCTTTTAGTTATCTTTTTAATTTTTTACGAAAAGACGTGTAAAAAAGTAGAGATGAGTTAAATTTTTTATAGTGATTTTTTGATTTTTTGACTACTTTAGATTGTTGTCAAAACAACCCTTAGGGAGTGTTTGTTTGGTAGGATTAGGCCATAGGATTCAACTCAATGTCCAACAAAATGAATAGTCAAATATTTGATTGAAAAAGTGATGGCTGGACTGCCGGACTGTTGGACTAATAATTCTCCATATGTGGGACAATTCAATCCCATTGGGTGTGTGGGATAGAAATAGACGGACTAAGTGAACCTCTAGATTAGCTAATTAAATGATGAAATTGACCCTCAAATATATAAAATTTATTTCTTTTATTTTTTTCAACTTTTTTCAAACATGTTGAATTTTTTTAAAATATGTGTAAATTAATCTTATGATATATATATATAAAGTGGTCTTTGTAAAATACAATAAATACTTCAAACTTCGTATTGCCATTGTAAACAATTTAAAAGGATAAAATGGTCTTTTGCTAAGTTATCATTCTTCATAATTTTCAAATCAAAAAAGAGATTTAGTAAAATAGTCATTTTAAATATCCAATTTTATGAGAAAACAAACATGGGATACACATCATTTCCAACTAAATAATGTAGGTCTACGTCTTTAGATTATTAATTTGTTGCATTACAATTTTCCTTATCCAATGTGTCCAAACAAACATGGACTTAGTGAACTTTAGTTCATACACCACACGAGAGTTATGTGGTTATTTTAGATAAAAAGAAGGTGATATATGTCAAAATGAAGGGGAAATCATTGTTTAGTTAAAGTTGAAAAAAAAAAAAAAACCAAAAACAAAATACCACAAAAATAGACTCCACAACTTTTTACACTCCACTAGAATGAGTTGCATCCCTTATGTTTTTATAATTTTTTTTTTTTCTATTGTAATTCCCCCTAAAATAAAATTTACCCTTTATAAAAACCTTACTATATAGCTTTATGAAAATATTAAGTACACCCAATTTAATACCTATTAATGATATCTATATCTATATAATATAAGCTCTTTCACTTAGGAAACAGTGTCAGCATGGGTCTGTTTTTTTTTTTTTTTTTGGGCCACATATGCGGAAATTACCCTTATGTTTCAATAAATTCCTACTTTCTTTGTTGCTAATTCCATAAAATTTTGATAGTTCCTTAGCAGTTCACATTGGCGACTTCAGAATTTTTTTCTCAAAATAGACATTTAAAAAATTATTTTTTTTACATTTTTTAAATTATACACAAATAAATAAATAAAAGTATAATATATTGATATCATTGTTTCGAAAAATAAAATGTAAATACAAATATTTACGTAAATAAAATGTAGACACAAAAATTTACATAAACATATTTTGTTTTTATTACGAGCATGATAATAAAAAATAAAGAGAATTTCTTTAATTTAAATTGAGATAAACAATAAAATTGTTGATCAACATTGACATTCAAGTGATACACTTATTGAAAATTGCAAAATTATACAAGTTTGTCAAAGAGGTACTTTGCACAGAGGAAGTAAAACTCCAAAACATGTTGTGTGATCACTTTACAAAGCAGATATATTGATTAAAGGATTATGGGTTGGGTTGGATTGGATTGGGTGTTCAAGAAAGTGGGCTTGACTGAGTGTTCAACTGAGTTGGGTGTTCAGAAAGGTGGGCTAGAGTGTTCAACATAAAAAATTTCAAGGTGTTCAATTGAACACCCAATGGTGGTGGTAGAGTTGCTCCTGGCTGTTCACGTGGGCTTTCTTTTATTGGGCCAGGTTTTTGTCCTCTTGTTTATTTGTTTTTTTTTTCCTATGGAGTAAGTATCAGTAATGTTAGATGTCCACACTTCCAAATTCATAAATTCACCTACAGTGAGGTGGTAAGAGAGTTTAGCCCTATATTATCGGGTGTGTAACAAATTAAAAATTAACACTTATCATACTATATCATTATGGGTTGAATTGTGAGAACCTTTTGGGGGTCTCAAAATTTTTTCTAATTATTCTTTTATAATGGAGAATGATAATTTTATTTACAATGTATTTTCATAATATTGTAATAAATCAAATATAAAAATGAATATTTTAAAGGAATGATCATTTCATTCCAATGAGTTAAAAGAAAATAATAGAGTAAAAAACTAGAAACACATGGTTTTCAAATGGTAAAATTATGTTTGCGAGTTTTCATTTTTTTTTTTTGGTGTTTAGTAAATTTTTTTTTATATTATTATTATTAGTATTTTTTTTTTTTTGAACATACACTTAGTCGAGATGTACTAAAAAAGAAAAATAAAAAATGTGAAGAAACCTTTTAAAAAAAAGGGTCTTGCTAAAAATAATAAATAAAAAAAGCAAACAACAAAAAGGAGCACATTTTCATTTTTTTTGTAGTGAAAATTTTCAGAGTTTTCATAAATATTAATGTTTTAAGTATATTTAGATTAAGTACATTAAAACAAATAATTTTTTTAATTAAAATATAAAAGAAAATCACTAAAAATAAAAGAAGACCAAAAAAAAAACTATAAACTTTGTTAGAACGTTCTCCGTGCCTTGCACGCACATTTTATACCTAGTATTCATCAGTGATGCTAGAGACCTCTAATTTAGAGGCTCTAAACACACCTCTAATGAGGTGAAAAAAAAAAAACAAACAAACAAACAAACAAACAAATAAACAGCACTGATAGTGGCAGCGGGTGAGACCCACTGCCACATCACTAGTGGCACCTTTAATTAGAGGTCCCAAGCATTTTTTGTCATAGATATTTAGGCATACCAGATATATATCTTCATTAAATATTGAGCTAGCTAGAATTTTCATGAGTTTTTTAATATTGAGTTCACATGCGTTTTTATAAAATTTTAATACAAGAACATGTTGGGTGAAAAATAAAATGTATTTTTATTTATCTTTTTCTACATAATATTTTAAGTTGTTTTGAAAAATTGGTTAAAAACTAAGTTTTTGATATATATATATATTTTTTTTTTTTAATTTTAAAAACACGTATAAAAAAAGTAGATAATTGATATGATTCAAAATAAGTTAAAAGTCAAAATTTGACTTGTAACCTCATTCCCAAATTAGGCCATTGTGGCGGGTTTCTTTCACTTGGATTCAATCAACTATTTTTTCTTTTAGATTTTTTTTTATGTTCCAATTATCGTGATATAAAAGAGTAATATAATATTCAAGTGTAAGAAAATTAGGTTTAAAAAAAGAATAATAATTATGTATCGATTAGGAGAGTTATTAATTATTTTAATCAAAGTTGTCAAACTTGGCTCCGTCTTGTCAATAATAGTTTTCTAACACATTGCCATAGCATTATTTATAGTAGTTTTACGTGTTAGCAATTTACTAATATGTAGAATTATTTCGTAATACTGTTATTTAAAATATATATATATATATATATATATTATTTTTAAAAATATAAAAAATATTTAGTCCTACATAGCACGAATTCAATGCTAATTTTTAAAATTCATAATACTTTCCATTTGTATTACCCTCCTACTCATAGAAAACCTCATTTCCTTTACTCTTTTTCTACTAGTTCCATTTGACGTTTAATATTACCCTCCTACTTATAGAAAACCTCATTTTCTTTACTCTTTTTCTAGTTTCATTTGAGTTGTGTGTTTGGTTATGAGTTGTAAATTTTTGTATCAAATATCATATGTGAGAGGGTAATTTGTGTAGCCAAATTGGGCCAAGCTAGGTTGGAGTGGCGGTCAAAGATGTTTATAAGACCTAGCTACAGAACCAAGCTGTTGGACCTAGCTACAGGACCTAGCTACAAGACCTAGCTAGGGGACCAAGTTATTGGACCTAGCTACGCGGCCTAGCTATGAGACCTAACCACGGGACCTAGCTACGGGACTTAGCTACTTCCTAGTAGCGGTCAACGCTATGGCCGAGCTACCAAACAAGGTAGTCAAATGGAGAGAAGAGCCGAAGTAACTTAGTTGACTGCAATGTTAGCCGAGGTAAAGATATCAGCCGAGGTAAAGGTGTCAGCCGCGGTAAAAAGAGCTTAGCAAGTGGATCGCAAGTGTTAGCTCGGTCCAAGTGTAATGACGGTCACCGCGGTCGTAGCACGTCATAGTTAGCTTGGTCGTAGTATTTGGAGCCAAGGTATGATGGCTTCTCATGGTGAACCTCGCTTTGGTTAGTGCGGTCTTAGCGCGCCATAGTTAGTTCGGTCCAAGTGTGAAAAGGGATTGGCAAGTGTTACCACGGTCCAAGTGTGATTAAAGTCACCAGACGGCGTAAAGGTAGTTATCTCGGTCATGGTATTCAGAACCAAGGTATTTGGGCTTCTAGCGGTGGACCTCGCTATCGTTAGCTTGGTCGGGGGTTTACTACGGTTAGCATGGTAGTAAGTAAACACCACAGTTGGAGTATGTCAAACCGAGGTACACGCAGTGAAAGGAAGAACCAAGCTAGCTGGAGCTCGGTCTAGTCTGCGGCTTTAGCATGGTCATGTTAGCTCGGTCGTATTGACATTCAACCGTGGTAAAACCATCTCACTTGGTTTAAGCAGTGAAGGGGGTGTTGAAGGATAAACATTATCTTTCAGGAATGTGATTCCTAGGAGGACTCTACATGGAGGAGTAAGATTCCTACTTGGATTGTGTCACGCGGAACCTATAAAAGCTCATAACATCACATATGGAGAGGTAATACAACTTTGATTCCCGAATACACTGAGCTTTTGTCTATTTGTCTATTTGGCTGACTTAGGCATCGGAGAGGTATCCGGTACACACCTGCCGGCTAGCTCACGTTTGTGTTTTCAGGGAGTAAAGCGACGTCGTACGGAGGAGTGCAATCTTGATCAACAGGATTATACGAGGACAATATTTCGTGCTCGTACAATATGTCACATTAAAAATTCTCTACTCAATTCAAAACTCTTTTCAAAACTCATTCACCAAAACTCAAAAACTCAAAATACAACTCTATTCTCAAATAATATTTAAAAAACCCTGCCAAACGTAACCTAAGACTCCAACATCTGTAACCTCCAAGTAGAACAAAACCTATGACGATCTATTATCTTGCGCAACACAAAATTAAAAGCTGACTTCATATATTTTTAAGGCAGTGGCTTGCCTCCAGTCCAGATCTGGACTGGAGGGTCCAGTCCGGCCCATTGGGCCTATTTTTGGGCTCCTTTTCGATAATCCAAACCGTTCATATTTTAGGGTTCGTTGAGTACATTATCCCTGTAAAAAATCACGTCGATTGGATAACAGATACTATGTATTCGGATCACTTTTTTATGAACCGTCAATTTCTAACCATCCATTTTTTTCCAAACAAAAGTAATCCGAATACATAGTATCTGTTATCTGATCGACGTGATTTTTTACAGGGATAATATACTCAACGAATCTTAAAATATAAACGGTTTGGATTATCGAAAAGGGACCCAAAAATAGGCCCAATGGGCCGGACTGGACTGGACTATCCCAAATTTGAACTGGAGACGGTCCAGACCCTATTTTTAATCCATTAAAAGAGACTTTCATTTGTGGTAAGATACTTCCTAGCAAATCTCCTGCTTATGAAACCGACACATCAATAATGTCCATGAACTGACAGGGTGAAATTAGACCTGGAGAATGAACCCAATCGCGAAAGCCTTTTTTTTTTAATTTTTTTTTTATTATCATTAAGGGCAAATTACATATACCCCTCGAGATTTAGCAAAATTACAGATACCCCCTGAGGTTTGAAAAATTACAGATACCCCCCCTGAAGGCACTAATTGCATAACAAATTAAGGAGCAAATTGTTATGAAAATAAAAACCTCATGGGACAATTTGTTATGAAAATATAAACCTCAGGAGTATCTATAATTTCCGAAACCTCAGGATATATCTGTAATTTAGCTAAACCTCGAGGGAGGTATATGTAATTTGCCCTGTTATTTAAATGTTTGCCAAGTTATGGAATCAATTTTTAAATCATTCAGAAAGAATAGGGGCTCTTCCACAAAGAAAGCTTCTGTTACACGAGTCATATCCGCAATGAAACATGACCAACAATATTACATATACAGAAACCATCCACATAACCAAACGACAGAAGACTGGTAAAGTTTTCTGCATATCAGTTCCATTCATTTGCGATACAATTTTCCGTTGTGCAGAAATGCAGCTATCAGGTTACATTAACACAGTTCACAAAAAAAAAAAAAGAGATTACGTTAGCACAGAATTATGTCGAAAACATTCAGAAATATGTTGAGAACTCGGCAAATATCATAAAACAAACATGCACAATGGCTCAATTAGAAGGCACAATTAGTCTGATTTCCAGGCAGATAAACAATGGGACACTATTATTCAAACCTACTTCATAATAAAACAAACATGCACAATGGCTCGATTAAAAGGCCCAATTATTCTAATTTCCAGACAGATAAACAATGGGACACTATTAATCAAACCTACTTCATGACTCATTTCATCACAACAATCTTGAAATGCTGTTAGCTTCTTCAAGGGAAAACAACACATGCTTTCTCAGATAATGTTTCATCAAAGCTCTCCTTTGTTTCCTTTGAGATTAATTACAGCAAGCTCTTGTTCTACAAACTCTCCCGCACAAATGGGTGGATAGTTGCTGGCAATTGGAGATCCAGCAAAGTGGCCTAAAGGCTTCAGCACAGCATCAGATGCTATGTGTGCAAACAACTAGATAAGACAGAAGAAAGATAAGTCCAAAAAAAAGAAAGAAAAAATGCATAAATATTTGAAACTAACAAATTACAGCAGTAAAATGATAAGCATGATAATAATGCTGGCTTCACTCACCGTTGAGGATACTCTCCAAAGGCTGCGATCTTGCTGCAATGCTAGTTTAATTGCATCAGTGGTCCTATTAGTCACAACAACTTCATGCATACCAGCTATGCAGTCTCCCGCTGTCAACCATTCTATCTGCAATTTACACATTCAAAATGCATATATCATTCATGGTCAGCCAAATTAAGCTTGAGCAAAAAGTAAAATTATTAGCAAATAAAATTCAGCCCATTGACTCGTAACATTAGACTTGAAATGGAAGGCAGGATCAAAGTCTCAAACCACGAAGACTAAAACATATCATGAAGACAATTGATTCTATAAAATGGGTGACATAAATTTCCTTTACCTTCCAATAAATGTGGCTTACACAAGTTTTTCATTTAATCTTCCAAATTACTTCATATACTATGAAAGCAAATTGATTCCTCGCATTCTATCATCTTTGTTCAATTTGTAGAGCTTCTTTTCATACAGACTCAAAAAAAAAAAAAAAAATGGCGAGAAAGCAGAGAATTCTTCAGACAGTATGGAAAACTTTTGATCACATAGATGATAGGTGGAAAGAAGTGGCATCCAAAGGGAGATGTCTTCTTGGGAAAGAGATTGGGTGGGTTTGAGGCCATTTGATGAGGGTGTTGGAGAGGCAAGAGAAAGCAAATTGAAGGGTAATGGAAGAGAGGTGATTTGCAGGAACCTTGAACCTTAGCAATTGGGGGAGGGCGACTCTAGGCCAACACACATGGTAGGGAGGAAGGGTGGTAAGTGGCAGGACAGTTGAGAGCCTATTTTTTGAATTCTAAAAAGAGAAAGGGGATAGCTGGCGGGCAAAGGAACAGGGTGGAGGGCAATGAGCCATGTGACTGTAGAGAGGGGGGTGGTTTGGGCTCACAATCCAGTTCAAGCAAGGGTTGGTAGGAATAAATTCTCTTGGGCCAAGAAGAAGAAGTCAGTCCAATCTGATCCTCATCGCCCAAGTACTGGGCTAGACCTGAGTGGGGGTGGCCTAAGAAATATTCGGGCTAGGCATTCAACGGCATGGGGATTGTTCAGACCTAACTGTTTTGAGCCTCTTTGTGAATATCTTGGGCCAAGCCTTAATTTTGAAGGCCAACTTCGAATCATGTGCCTTCTCTTGGATAGTGGTGGTTTGTCAAAGGGCCTAAGACCTTTCATGTTTGAAAATATGTGTCTCAGGGAAGAAGAGTGCGGAGCAGGTGGGAGGGTTTTGAGGTGGTTGGTTCCTCAAGCTTTGTTTGGCCAGAAAGATTAAATTGTTAAAGCTCAATTTGAAGGTGTGAAACAAAAAAGTCCTAGACAAGGTGGAGTTAAGAATTGCTAGACTTCTGGAGGAAAAAATTGAAGTTGAAAGATAAGAAGGGGAGGGAATGAGAGTTGGAGGAGGTAGTCGAGGACGAAATTATGGAAATTTTACAAGAATCTTTACATGGATCGCCTCATCTTGATGGTTTGAAGTATGATTCTTCCATTGATGTTGGGGTAAGGATTGGTTCGAGAGGCCATCTTTGAACGATGAAATTTGAGAGGCTTAGAAGAGGTTAAATGGAGATAAGGTACAAGGTCCTAATGGTTCATTGACATTTTTTCAATCGTGTTAGGAGGTTGTGAAGGCGGATGTTATGACTGCTATCCAAGAGTTTCATGATTCGGGGCATCAAGGACTATAAACCATTAATATGCTTGGAAGTGTATTCAAGTTCATTATGGGATTTATCATCTCTACCTCTCAAAATCTATACTATATATAAAGTGAACAGCTTTGATGGTGTCCTAAGCCTTTGCTTCTCTTTGTGCTAAGTGGATTTCTCAACTTAAAAAAAAAAATACAAAAGAGTGATACTCGAACCTAAGACTTGATAAAGAACACTCTTACCACTTAAGTGACACACAAGATATAGTATTTTTAAAAAAAAAAAAATTTTAATTTTTACTTATTTGACTTGCATACACATCGCGTGTGCTAGCCACTAATACTTTTATTGAGGGTAATCACCTCATTATATGTTGGCTTCAAAAGTTTGGGGTTTAATTCTTTTAGTTTTTGGTGTTCCGAGGGTTATGTTGGGGTTGGTAAAGAGTCTTTTTGAGTGTAGGCATAGGGGTTGCCTGACTAGGGTAAGCATGGAGACCTGGGAGGTGGCTTTTGTTGAAGATAAGATTATATTGTCAAAGATATCAGAAGACATAGAAAATATCAGAATATATGGAGATATCTTTGACAATATAATCTTATCTCCAACACTCCCCCTCAAGGTGGAACACAGAACAACTGAAGTGAATGTCCAACTTAAATTCGAAAATAGGATGATCATTACAAACAACTACAATGAAGTTCCCGAAAGACAACAAAAATCGTAATAACTCCCTTCAATGACACCTTCAAAGAACATAGGTACGGAATCAACATTTTGCAATGTTGAATGTAAAAACCTATAACTTACTCCACCTACCACTATCACCTACTACCACCTACCTACTCCACTCCATTAGTGCTCCACAAGAAGCAAGTGCTCCATTTACCCTAATGCTCCATTAAGTTGTTTAGTGCTCCATTTTAGGTTAATTTAATTCCTCCATTTGTAACTCATTCTCCCTATAAAAGAGAGATCATTCTCTCCATTGTAAATACACAATACACACAAAAATGTATATTGAATATCAATCAATAATACATTAAATTTTCCTACATGGTATCAGAGCCAAGTTAACAACCTAGTAATTCTGTTTCACCGGCGGGCGGCAGCCTCGCCTTGGCCGCCCGCCGGACCTCTACACAACTCCGCTGCCACAAATTATTCTTCTTGAGCTTCTTGTTGTTGATGAACAGTTAGTTCAGCAAATATGCAGCCAACAGACCACATGTCTACAGCTGTTGAGTAATGGGTGAGGCTGCAGTTATGGCTGGCAGGGTCTTCTCACCCTCTGTAGTTTCTGGTATACAGTGGTGGAGGCCTGGAAGTTCCTTTCAGAACCAGAGTGAAGTGGGACAGTTCCGTGGAAGAACTGAAATTGCACCTGATCAGAGAGAGAAGTTTTTGCAGCGATTCCAGCAGGTGCAGCAACAAGGTCAGAGTAACCTTCTTGGCATGCCTTCTCTTGGTGGGGGAAATCATAAGCAATTCTCTGCACAACAACAGAACTCTCTCTTGCAGCAGTTCAATTCTCAAGGCTCGCCTGTCTTGCCTCAAGTTGGGTTGGGACTTGGAGTCCAAGCACCTGGAGTCCAAGATATGATTATGTGACAGTGATGAAGAAGTTGATTCTGATAAACAAGACTGATCTGCTGATAGCTCCACAGGGGATGGAGATCATTGATTACCTTGAGACACCTTGTTATTGTCCCAAATGGATAACAGAGGAAGAACTAGAAGTTTTTTTGCTGACAAATTCCAAGAGTCTGGTTTCACTGGACCTCTCAACTACTACCGTGCCATTGATCTGAATTGGGAGCTTCTTGCCCATGGCAAGGTTCAAAAATAACAGTTCCAGTAAAGTTAATTGTTGGTGACAAAGATATTGGATTTGACTGTGGAGGCACAAGGGAGTACATCCAAGGAAGTGTTTTCAAAAGCCTTGTCCCAAACTCTGAAGTTGTGATTCTTGATGGACATCATTTTATCCATCAAGAGAGACCTCAAGAAGTCTCCAATGAAATCTTATCTTTTCCTCTCTCTCCCCCGACTTTCTATCTTTCTCTCTCTAGAAAGGGAAAAGAAAAGGATGATGGCGATGATGATCATGGAGGTGAATCAGCAAAGGATCAAAACAAATGGAATATGGATGAACATAGCAGAGAAAGGGACAGGACCACTGGTTCTGCTTCTTCATGGGTTCCCAGAATTCTGGTTTGGATGGAGACACCAGATCACTGACTTGGCTAACAAGGGGTATCATATGGTGACACCTGATTTGAGAGGCTATGGTAATTCTGATTCTCCTCTCATGGTATACCAACAAATACCCATGGGCCTTCACTGAGCATGCAACCTACTTCACCACCCAAATTTTATTATTATTATTATTATTAAACACACCAAAACACCACCACAAACATTCCACATATCACAACCCTTTTTTATTTCTGTCGGGATCAAACCCGATCACCATTTTATACCAAAAAAAAAAAAAAAAAAAAAAAAAAAAAAAAAAAAAAAAAACCACAAACAAATTCTCCAACCACCACAAAAATCGGCCTCACTTTTTAGCCTCTTCAGCTGTTCTCTTCTTCTTGCCTTTGTCTTGGGCGTCCCTTGCCGGTGCTGCCTCCGTGTTTCCCACACCACCGAACACATTCACTTCCCGTTGCTCCTCAACCGTCACATATGGCGGCCCTCCAAATCTGAGCATCACGGTGGCCTTCCGCTTCAGTTCCTTGTTTTCTGCCTTCAGCATACATATCTCTGCTCGGGCATCTTATACATGCGCTGGAGCAGAGCCAGTTGGGCTTTTACCTGCTGCACCTCATTTGTTCTACTCTGAAGCCGGTGCGACAGGTTGTTGACCGCCGTCATGGTCTCAACGCATGACCTTAATGTATAATAATTGGCCTCAATATCAGATTGAGCAGCCATTATCTGCTCAACTGCCACCATCGGATAGTTCAGCGGTGCAAAACCAGGGGGGCTTGGTCCAAGGGCACTTGGTTGCGGTTCCAGACAACTGCCCCGGTTATCTCTCTTGTGCACTCATTGAGGTCGGGAAAGAGAGTAAGACCCCGGGACGAAGAGGCTATATTCTGGGGAGCAGAACGGGAAGAAGAAGCCATTTTCTGGGCAACAGAGTGTTTCAGCGATACAACTCTCAGAAAACAACAGAGTGTTTCAGCGATACAACTCTCAGCAAACGAAGAGTTTTTTCGGAGGTTTTCACCAGTTTTTTTGTCTAAGCCTCAGCCTCAACCTCCGTATTGGTTAAATAGGCAAGGCAGACCCGCGCCTCACGCGCCTCTCAGCGCAAGACGACAAAGCCGCGCGCCTTTTGATGGCTCGACTTTTGATGGATGTCGGGCACACCTTTTGATGGCACGCCTTTTGATGGCGCGCCTTTTGATGGCTCGACTTTTGATGGCTGTCGGGCACACCTTTTGATAGCACGCCTTTTGATGGCACGCCTTTTGGTAAGATTGGGCACG
The DNA here is from genome assembly GCA_030407325.1 of Camellia japonica. NCBI lineage: Eukaryota > Viridiplantae > Streptophyta > Magnoliopsida > Ericales > Theaceae > Camellia > Camellia japonica. The sequence continues at coordinate 143,505,058 of JAPPVO010000019.1, read as the reverse complement.
CCTTTTGAGGGTGCAACTTTTATGGGTCCGACAAGACTCTGTAAACTGTCCCGACTTTGATTCCGGTTAGCTTCTATATGGGTCCGACAAGACTCTGTAAACTGTCCCGACATTGATTCCGGTTAGCTCCTATATGGGTCCGACAAGACCCGGTAAACTGTTCCGACATTGATTTCGGTTCTCTTCTACAACGGTCCGACATGACCCAGTAAACTGTTTTTCTACAACGGTCCGACATGACCCAGTAAACTGTTTTTCTACAACGGTCCGACATGACCCAGTAAACTGTTTTCTACAACGGTCCGACATGACCCAGTAAACTGTTTTCTACAACGGTCCGACATGACCCCGTAAACTGTTTTTTTACAACGGTCCGACATGACCCCGTAAACTGTTTTCTACAACGGTCCGACATGACCCAGTAAACTGTTTTCTACAACGGTCCAACATGACCCAGTAAACTGTTTTCTACAACGGTCCGACATGACCCAGTAAACTGTTTTCTACATCGGTCCGATATGACCCCATAAACTATCTTCTACAACGGTCCGACATGACCCCATAAATTGTCTTCTACAACGGTCTGACACGACCATACAGTGTCTCCTATCCACTTTTATTTTATTTGTCATTTTATTTTTCCTGTTTTGTTACTCTCTCCAAACTCAAGTTGGTTAGTTCCTAACCCCCTTGAGTTTGAGGGGGGCTGTTGAATGTAAAAACCTATAACTTACTCCACCTACCACTATCACCTACTACCACCTACCTACTCCACTCCATTAGTGCTCCACAAGAAGCAAGTGCTCCATTTACCCTAATGCTCCATTAAGTTGTTTAGTGCTCCATTTTAGGTTAATTTAATTCCTCCATTTGTAACTCATTCTCCCTATAAAAGAGAGATCATTCTCTCCATTGTAAATACACAATACACACAAAAATGTATATTGAATATCAATCAATAATACATTAAATTTTCCTACATGCAACAAAGAAACGAGCATGGAATTAGTCATGATGGTAGCAAGAGAAACCAATTGAGAGAGAGAGAGAGAGAGAGAGAGAGAAGAGGCTGAAGTAAAGGCAAATCACCATAAACAGAAAGGCCCAAAAAATGACATCCTACGAAGAATGCTACCGAACAAACCGGTAGTCCAAAAACAAAAAAGAACTAACTATGTGCTTACCACATCAATACAAGGACCCTAAAAGGGTAGAGAAATAGCCAAAAAACTCAACATATCACAGAATAATGCTACCGAACACATCGGCAGTCCCAAAACAAGTAAAAATCACAAAGATTTCTTATCACATCAGCAGACTAGTGGTCAACACAAGAAAGAGGGGAAACACCTTGAAAAAAAAAATGTGGAGTGAGAAAGCACTCCATAAAGAAACATGTTTAGGGTTTGGTACGCTCTGATACCAAGTTGAATTTTATAATATGACAATAAGGTTGAATATGAAGAGATAATAAAGACTGAAAAGAGGAAAGGAAGAACACAAAAGATTAATGTGGTTCAGCCAATATTGGTTTACGTCCACACATAAAGCCCTATGGGCTACATCTTTCATTCACTCAACTTGATATTCTTGTTTATAGCATCTAGTGTTAATTAATTAACACCTCAGAAGAAGTATTTGACAACCAATTTACACCAGGTGAATATTGAATATGCATATATCATGGGATCTTCATATATTTTGATATCTTATAATCTTATCTCCAACAGCTTCATTATGCATTCTATGGTGCATCTGGATGTAAAGGAACGACAAATCATTTCAAGTGAGGGAGAATTCCATTTTTGCTTCGAAGGGTAAAGTCCTGGCACAATTATTTTATTTTAATTTATATTTTGACTCAAGGAGGACTGCACATTTCCCCCTCATTTTGTGGATGTTTTGGCTGATTTGTACATCTGTGTTGATATATATGATTTTGTTTTGCTCCTTTTTGTTGTTGTATACATCCTGTGTATATAGTTGCCATCTTTCAATACAATTTCTTTACCTATCAAAAAAAAATGTAGCTACTTTTCATTTTAATTATCTAATATAAAATCACTCTATGAGTACTTAAAAACCAGTTAATACTACCATCGTATAGACACTAAATAAACAGACTGACAAAATTAAATTCATGTATCTTTGTGATAGATTGAACCTGGAAAAATAGTGTTTTTCATCGTTTCAATGACCAAAATAACATGAATGGGAAATGTAAAATGTGTCATTTCTATGGTAAAAATTGAAGCACGTTTCTTACATACAAAATTAGCATTGAGTGGTTCTGCAATTCTTTTGGGACATGCTTTTTCAAGTCAACTTCTAATAGCAACACATCAGTTGCTCAACTAGCTCAATATATAAAAGCAAATAAATACAAGTACTAAATATGATCTAACCTGCTTTCCTGTCTGAATGAGGAGACAACCTATAGGAACCTTCACTTCCATCTTTTGCCCATTTCTTAGCCAAATGTTTAGACCAGGGAATCTACTTCGGCCATGAATTGTTAGAAAGTTAAGGTCATAATGATATCCAGCAAACACAGTGCCCTCCTGGCCATAACGTTGAAGGTCACTCCCCGTTGGAGCAAGCAAATGTGGTCCCTGGGTTGGAAGACAGAAGGCACTTGTTAAAGAGCACAAACAGCTAAAAAGAATTAGTGGCATTGTAGTGCACTATCACAAGCCATCAGTGCAACACCCTTCTTTATATGATTTTGAAAAGGAAAAAAAAAATGAGAAGCATTTGTGTTGCATGCTGCGGACACCCTGGGGACACATTGCATGTGTCATAAAATATTTAAAAATGACATATAATAAATGTATAAAATTATATGTTTTGCACGTGTCCCCAATGTGCCATGTCCTTCACTTTTTGAAACTTTGTGTGCCTGCATGTCTGTGTCGTGTTCGTGCTTCTTAGAACAAAAAATGTTTCACGTATCAATCCATTTCAATCCCACACATTTGACACCAAAAAAAAGGGTAAAACCCTCTGTCTTTGTTAGTGAAGTAAATCAACTGGAATTTTTTTAAATTGCCCCGCAGTGAATGACACGTATATTTGCTTGTCCCAACCCAAAGGAAGCACAAATATGATGTTAAATTTTGGTAGATATGCAATTTTGCATCAACAAAAGTCTTCAACGCAATCTGATTAGACACCACACAAACATCAAGTATTTTTATGTCTTCATATTATGCTTCTGATTTTAAAAGTACAGCATAAAAAATGACTTGGCCACAAACACAAAAAGAGGTGGTAAGATAAGAACAATTGTTACCTGCTTCATGAGAGAAGTGAATGCATCCTTAGGCAAGCCAAACCCAATTGCTGCCATTTCTGCAACAGCCTGGGCCAACCCAGAAAAAAAAAAAAAAAATACAAATGATATTGCAGATGATATACATAAGAAGCAGGTTGAGACAAGTGAGTAACCTCACTGATGATTCACCTCTATAGCAGATATCATTTTGTAGCCCCAGGAGTCCATGGTGTCTTTCCACTCCGGAAATCCCTCAGGTATGACTGGCTCAGCATTCAGTTCCTACATAGGAATCATGGCAGTTAATGATAGCAGTAAAAAACAACCATCTTAATATTGAGAATGAAGAGAAGATGTGAGACCTGAAAGCGAAACCACGACTGTTAATGATAGTAGTAAAACCAAGGTTTTAAAAAGCGGCCGTAACCGTTACGTAACGCTGTTACGTAACGGTTTTGGTGGTTACCGCCTCCCGTTATGACTGCTTTTGCAGTGTGAATGAGATTCACAAGTGTGTCGGTCGTAGCGGCTACCGTAGCGGTCGTAACAGTGCAGTAACAGCCGTAATGGCCTATTACACACCGTTACGTAACGGTTCCAAACTGTTTCTTTTAAAAATACACACAAAAAAAAACTGAAAATTGGGAAAGAGGGATGAAGAGAAGAGGGAAGATAAAGAGAGAAAATGGAGGAGCAAGAGATAGAGAGAGAGAAAAGGGAAGATGAAGAACATGTTATTGATTTGTTAAAACTGTAAGACCTATACTATTCTATTCAGCTACTATTACTAAATCATTTTGTTTGTGCGTGTCTATCTATATATTGTTTGAAAATAATAATAATAACAAGTGTGGTCATTATCTATTTGGCTTGGTTAAAATATGTATATATATATATTTAGATTCTTATTTATTCTCTTACTTTTGTCATTGTTTATCTTATATATAATAGTTAGTGATTGATTTTTTATATAATATAAAGTCATTAATTATTAAAATAAAATGTAAAAAACTCAGTTTATAGTGATTTAAAAATATGAAATATATTGAATCATACTTAAAAATTTACAAAAATTGATCAATATTTATTTTTAACTCAATAAATATGATCATGGAAAAAAAATATGCGTATCGGTAAGTTTTTTTCAAATTGTGCAAAAAATAAAAAAATTCACGGTTCCGGTTACCGCAACCGTTACACTACGGCCTTTACACCCCGCAACCGCAACCGCGTCACCGCCACCGTTATGGCGACCGCAACCGCTTTTCAGAACCTTGAGTAAAACCATCTTAATATTGAGAATGAAGTGAAGATGTGAAACCTGAAAGCGGGTGTTTGATGGCCGAGGACCAACTCTCCACATGTACCGCCACTTTGGGTCTGGTCCCATGGGAGTGGAGGGTTGAAACTCTTTGGGCATTGCTCTTAACTTGCCTTGCATTTCCTCATCAACCAAGCTACGAGGAACTTCAACTCCTTCAGGTGTTACCCCAACCTGTTGTTGTCATTTACATCAGAACTACTTATAAAACAATAATTCCTTCTCTAACAACAAATGCAACCTTACAATATATGCACCACCAGAAAGATGAAAATGCCCCAAATCTTTCATTTATTATTTACCTTTCCCTTGTTTTCTCACTATGAATTTGGCCCCTCTACAGTTTTTATAGATGTGAAAATTGGAAATGGAAAGAATAAAATTGAAAAATAAAATAAAACAACGATGACCGTTCTTTATTCATAGGAAAGTAAAGGTAGATGAAAACAATTGAACAAGATATCCTGTCCAGAAGATGCATCAAGGTTGAAAGGCAAAATGGGTAACCAGATGGCCACCAAGGCAGTAGTAGGGATGGATGGTGGACTCATCACAACTCAAATTACTTCTGAATTTGATATTATAAAAGATGGGTAATGATGAATGAGATCAATCAAGAATAAATGATCTAGTATGTTTTTGTACCAAACCTAAAGGATCAGAATCCATGAACCAAACACAGCCTTAAAAATAAAAATAAAAATAAAAATAAAAATAACCAAGATTGGTACATAGCCTAATTTGGTCATCTCTTCAGAACATAAAGAAGCCAAAAAATAAATAAATAATTATAGTAGTTGAATATCATTTTCATTGGATTCAGTTATTCAATCATTTTATTTCTTCTATTTTATAGGGACAAAACTAGTATTATGAAAATATAAAATTCTGTTGCTTTACTTTCTCTTTCAATCTCTCCATTTTGGGAAGACTAAAAATGAGGGTTACAAAAAAAAATGAATTTTTCTCCATTTCTCTCTATTTCTCCCTATTTCCCTTCACTTAAGTTATCCAAACAAGTAAAAATCTTTTCTTTTTTTTTTTCTCTCCAAATCCTTCAATCCAAACATAGTGTAAGACCCAATTTTATTAAAGTATACACCCATTATGATTCATCAATTCTAGTTTAATTATTACTATTATAGTAACTAAAAATTTAACAATAAGCTCAATACTAGCATTGATATAATGATCTAGAAATGAATGCATGATGATGGTAGTAGTTAAAAAAAAAAAAAAAGACCTGGTAATGCAGGTGAGGACGCTCTTGGAGGCGCTTGAATTGTGGTGGGCGTTGGAAATACTTCTCCATCATGTCGATGAAGCGATCGTTGTCTTGGGCGGAGCATCTGGGATCTTTGACAAGCAAAGCTCCGGTCTGTGTTAGGGTTCGACTCACCTCCTCACACAGCTTCTGAAGATTTGGATCATCCAACTTCTCTCCTATTTCCCCGCTACATTTAGCTGATTTCTCCAGATACGGTGCTAGATCTATCACCGGCAGCTCCATTCTCTTTCTACGATTATTTTTCTAGAGAGAGAGAAAGACGAATTTTGATTCGGAGCGTTTATCTTGATGATGGCGGGAGAATAATATAATACTTCACCAACAATGGACCGTGGCGCATGTTAGCAGGACTCCGTTGATTGGCTTTGGGATTCGTACTTGTTCTTCTCGGAATCAAAGAGCCCATTGCGTGTAGTATACCCACTATGCTATACTCCGTTCCGTGTACACCTCCTCCTTTTCTTTTCTTATTTATTTAAATTTTTTTTTTACAACAATGATTCATCCCTCTTTTTCCCCCATCCCCTTTGACCCCCTCTCTCTCTCATTGATTCCCTTTTCTTTTTCTTTTTCTTTTTTCTCCTACTCCTCCAATTATCACCCGCCACGTGGCAAAGGGGATGAGGGGGTGACCCCCAAAAGGGGATCCCAAGCATTATTCCTTTTTTTACCATACAATTCCGACCAATTTAGTGGGCTGAGGTTGGGGTTATTTTAATTAAAAAAATAAAATAATTTTAGAAGTTAATAAAATAAAATGAATATTTAAATTATAATTTTTTTTTTCTTACAAAGTTAAAATAATAAAAAAAAAATTCATCACAAATGAGACTTTTTAACTCAAATTAAAATAATTAAAAAGTTAAAAAATCAAAAAACTAACCTACTTTTTAAGAGCATCTCCAACGGTGCATTTATTTTTTCATCAAATCTGAGTCAAAAATGACCCATTTTACCAAATCTGATACCAAGTGCTTCAACGGTTGATTTTTATCAAATTTTTATCAAACCTACGCCAGGACAACCGGTTGGTTGACCGGCCGGTCGACCGGTTAAGCCAATTTTTTTTTTTTTTTGAACCTTTTAGTGGTCGACCGGTAAGGCAAAAAAAAAATTTTTTTTTTTTTTTTAATTGTTTGAACCTTTTTTTGGAACTGTTTAAACCTTTTGGTGGTCGACTGGTTGGTCTCCCCCAACAGTCATGCATAGTGTTTTGGTGAAATGCGGAGCCTGTTCTCATTTTGGTGAAACGTTTGCTGAATTCTCGATTTGATATCGATTTGGTGCAACCGTTGGAGCACTAAAAAGTGATTTTTTCACCAAAATTCAAATCTGATACTGCATTTGATTAAGCGTTGGAGATGGTCTAAATGAAGGCCAAATATGGCCTTGTTTGGGTTATTGGTAATTTTAGTTGATTATTTAGTTTTTTTTATTATTATTATTTTAGCTTAGTTAAAATAGTTGAAATCATAAAGATATTTTTTTATAATTGATTTGATAATTGTGAGAGAAAAAATAAAATGATTATGAGTTAGATATAACATTTTATCTTATTGGCTATTCTAGCCTTAATGGGCTATTTTAGCACAATCTTCCTCCCAAACAAGACCTATATATGCCTAAACTCAGTTTTAAAAAAATGGATAAATTATAAATATATTAGATGAGATTTACTTGATATACAAATTCTCTCTAATGATTTTAGAAATTATAAACATTCTATTATTAGAATTTTTTATTGAGAAAATTGTTAAAAAATTCAATCTAATGTATAACTCATTAGGTCTAGTGGATATTTTTTTATTGGTGAGAGGTCTATGCTTTATGAAATAATTTAGTGAGAAGTTATTTTGTTTGTTTTGAAAGATATTTTGTTTTCAATTTTACTCATTAATTTAGTAACTTTTTTGACTATTTGTTCAAATTTATATCAATCTGTTCAAAAATATTTTTCTATTTGTTCAATTTTTTTCCCCTTATTTGTTCAAATATCGGTCTAAATTTTATTTCTATTCAATTTTTCCTCTGCATTCTATTTGTTAAGTTTTTACCTATTCAAATCTTTGTTATCGAAATACATTAAACCACTATATGTTCAACATCAACAAATTTATATCCAAACATATATGTTCAACAAGAGATCTAAACAGATTAAAAAAAGAACTAATCTGTTGAAAATTTTCATTCTCAAACACACACCCACACACATAATGATACATTATCTACACAAAATTAAGTTCCCAAAAATCAAAGAAGCAAAAGGCATTTTCTAAGAAACAAATCAAAAAAAAAAAGGGGAAATTATCAGAAAGTCCTATTTACCAATTTATTACTCCATTTGGTCCCACATTCATTCTTTTGGATTGGCAAGTCCTGTTTGGTATGTTTTGTGGACAGTTAGGTCCCATTTTGAATTTATGTGATATGTGTGTGGACAAGTTTGCCCCTTTTTTGTTTTTTTTCTATAGAGGTATATATTGGGATTGAATGCAGATTTTGTGGGATACATTTGCTGATCCACGTTTGGTAATTTGGGTCTCATGTTTTGAACATGAATGAACACTGCAGCGCTGGTTGGCTGATCCACGTTTGCTGATCCTCGTCTGCCTCACCGCCATTCTCTTCCTCCACGAAATCCCACCTTCCTCCACCTTCCTCCACGATAAGACACTGCTCTTCTCTCTCTAGAAATCCCACACTATCTCTCTCTGACAATCATGGCGATGGCGGCGAGGAGACACTACTCTTCTTCTCTGTGGTTCTCTCCACTCTCCTCCCTCTTCCTCCCCAGAGGCGACCTCCTAGCTCTCATCTTCATTCTCTCTCTCCTCCTCCACCACCTCACTATTTTCATCGTTTCCGCCGCCGACTCACACTTTGAGGGTTTTGATGCAGACGATGAAACCCTAGATGATGACCCTATCCATCTCATCGATCTCTCTCTCCGATCCCTAACACCTCCGACTATCACTCAGTCCGACACCACCGAGTCCGATCATGGACCCCCTGATCAAACCCTTTTTTCAGCCGATTCGGATGCATCTCCCAAACCCTCAACGAGTTCGTTCGAGTACTGGGACGAAGACGAATTTGAAGGCCTCCCTGTACAACATGAACCTTCAAAAACCGCGAATTTAACCGATTCCAAATCGAATTCGGATTCGAAAACTGAAAAAACTGTGAAGAACACTGCTAATGTTCAACGATGGTATATAGTCGAGATTGCGTGCGAATGGTTCTTGATTTAGGTTCACGTCGAAACATCAACCAATGGTAAGGTTCACGTCGAGACGTCACAAATGGCAATTGGAAAACAAAGGGTCAACTGTGGGAAAGCCGAAACGTGACACGATCCACGTCGGAAAAAAAAAAATGTGTCAAATTACTTGTGTTCACGTCACAACCCACGTCACAAAAAAAAAAAAAACAAAACAAAACAAAAAAATGTGTCGAATTACTTGTGTTCAGGTCACAACCCACGTCACAACAAAAAAAAAAAACATAAAAAATGTGTCAAAATACTTGTGTTCACGTCACAACCTACGTCTCATGTTTTGAGTGTTACACACTTACTAAATTAAAAAAAGTATTAGTGTGCTTTTTCGATCAACGTGACATACAAACACCCATTCACCTTATCTCATACAAACCCACACCAAATGTCAATCAATAATACTAGCAGTGGCAAAACTGTCAACAAACAAATTAAGGGACCACCCAGTCACTAAGAAAACATTCAAGACCTTATGGATTACAAGTTCACAATATGGGATTTACTGGTCAATTCCCCAAAAAAAAAATTGAAACACAAAAATTTTCTAAGAAAGAGAGAGGAAGAGAGAGAGATACAGAAGTGTTGTAAAGAGAGAAGCAAATCCATTCTCGGTCTTCAACACCTTCTTAGCCCGTTCGGAACTCGAGTCCCACGTGTTATTAGGTCGGATTTGGAGCTCATCCTCGCTGTGGGCGTATCAGCAAGTGTCCTTGTGGCTACACGACCCGTTCAATCGCCAGAAGTAGAAGTAGAGGCTCATCTTCCACAAAAGGTGCACAACTTCTTCTTCTTCAGTTCTCTCGTTTCTCGACTGGTTCGAATGAGACGATTGGTTGAAGATTGGACAGCTCTAATTGTTCTAGGGAATTTGATGGGTTGGTTCGGTGGAATCGTGGTCGTTGATAGGAAGGAATTGTTAGACGAAGGAACTTAGGGTTTTGTTTGGAAGGATTTGGTTATTTGAAGATGTTGCCATTGATGAACACTTACGCTATGTTTGGATTGAGTGATTTGGAGAGAAAAGAAAAGAAATGGAGTGATATGTATTTCTTTTATTTGTTTGGATAACCTACGTAGAGAGAAATGGGAAGAAATTGAGAGAAATAGAGAGAAACTCATTTCTCTTATAAGCCTCATTTTCAATCTTCCCAAAAGTAGAGAGATTGGGAGAGAAAAGAAACCACTATTTTTATAATATCAATTTTGTCCCTATAAAAATAAAAGAAATAAAATGATTGAAAATATAAAAAAGTTATTTTAGTAATATAACATAAAATAATTTATTTTCTTTTCTCTTAATAAAATCTAACCAAATAAGAATGAGAGAAATCACAATCATTTCTTTTCTTTTATTTCTTCCTTATCCAAACAAAAAGGAGAGAAATCACAATTATTTCTTTTCTTTTCTTTTCTTTTCTTTTCTCTTATTATTTAAGTAATCATTTCTTTTCTTTTCTCTACTAGGTTCCCAAACATAGTGTTAGTCGTCTCTCTGGTGGTGGCTAGATGGCAGCAATGAGAAAGCAACAGTCTAGGTGGTCTAGGATCTAAAAACAACGGCAAATCGTCGGTTAGGATTTAGATCGTCAGCAAATCAGTGGTTCTGGATCAATGACCTAGATCCAAGAATGAAGTCAATGAAACGTATGCTAGGAGGCTGGATCGGCGCCAGGCAGTAGTACTTCGTCAAGCTCTAGATCTAGATCCAGGACCAATTTTCTTCGTCGCCATAGATCTAGAGATCTGCAAAGCAAGAGGAGATAAGACCCAACGAAGAGCAACGGTGGACGACGACGGAAAGTGGCGGCAAACGACAAACGCCAAACAATAACAAAGAGAATAGAGAGAGAGAGAGAGAGAGAAATGGGTGTTTGTTAGAGCAACTCCAAATGGCTAGCTAAAAGAGGCCTGTTAGGCATTTTAGCCAACCACAACTCATGTTGGCCCTCCAACGGGCTAACTAAAACATTGGTTACTTTACCATCAATCTTACCCGTTGGCTACCTTTGAAGAGCACTGAATCACTCTCCAAATCATACCGAAACCCTTTTTCTCGCGAAATCATTACCGTTCATATCTCTGCAACTCCATTATTCACATCTTTGCTTGCAGCTCTCTTTTTCATCAAGGTATGTATCCTTCTCAATCTATCTCTTCTTCCCATTCCTTTCCCCCTCTCTGCAACTCCCTCACTCTATACTACTAGGTGAAACCCTCTTCCCAAACCTCTCTGTAAAACTCCTTATTTCCCTTCTTATGACCCCCTTTCGGCTGGATTAATTAATGAAATCAAGAATATGTGTGTGTGTATGTGTGTAGGGTTCTATTCTGAAATTGTATGTGATTGATTTTTACAGCAACAACCTCATTCTCTCTCTCTCTCTCTCTCTCTCTCTCTCTCTGTGTAAAGCCTTCCATCATCTGGAGGTATTTCTCTTACATCTCTCTATGATCTGGATTCAGCAGATTTTATTAATTTGGTTATTAGTCAAAATTTTCATTGCAAAGCTGGAATAGGGGGATTTGGAATAGGGGATTTGATCCAAATTTGTTGGATTTTTTTTTTCTAGGTTGTATTGATTTTGCTTTGTAAAGGGTGAAAGAATTAAGTTGGTTAGAGTTTTTGTTTTTAAATGCCAAAATGCAATTTTCTTTCTTTGTCAAGGCTTTGGATTGCAGCTAACAAACTATCTGTTATGTGATCATTTTCACAATAGTGTTTGATTCTGATATTGATTTAGAAGCATATAACATACAATAGCTATTTATTTTAGACTATTTGTTTCTTCTTTTTTTTTTATTTGTTGTTTAGTTTTTTGGATTTTAGGTTTTTTATTTCAAAATTTTGTGATATTTTCATGCTTAGATTCTCATTATGTTGTATTCTTTTCATGCAAGATTTTTAGACTAAGCTTGATTTTTTTCTCCAAAAAAAAGAAGCCTAATTTGAGTTACAAGCTTGAAATTCCAACTCTTACCTTTGAAGTATTTGTTCATTCCTCATGAGGTTCTCCTCTGTGTGTGTGTGTATGTGTGTTAAAATTTATTAAGGCAATCCCATCTTCATGCGTTTCCATTTCAGAAACTCATGTTGGGAGAAAAATTGACCCTCTTTTGCTGTTGGTTGTGAAATTGTTTTGCCAATACATTGCAATGTTTTTTAAAATAATGAATAATCATAAATAGTTTGGAATTGCACTTTTTGTCTTGCATATATAGTTTTTTGAGCTATTGAACTTTCTGAACCATGACTCAATCCAAATTCAATCTCCATAGAAGGCACTACGAGTCAAGGACACCATGTATTTGTGTGGTCTTTCTTTATATGTAGGTTTGATTTATAATTATTTGTTATAGAACAATTTATAGGATTTAAGCCCTATGTAGATTGCCTAGTAGTAAATCCAAATGGTTTAGAAGTTAACATTTGTGCTTATTCAACATTTGAAAATTAATGTACTTTTTTTGTAAATTTCAATTTTCTTAGGAATATTTTTAGTGTGTAAGAGAACATATTTAACCTCTTTTTATGTTTGAAATTTCAATTTGAAGTGGAATTTGTTGTAACACGTGGGTTAAAGAATCCCTCCTCAGCTTTGCCCCTTTCACCCAACCATGGCCTTACCCTTCCAGCCTTGTAAGCTTTGAAATCAAAGAGCCCAGTAAACCGACACAGCCTTGCAAGCTTTGAAATCATAACAATGATAGGGCTTCATTTTAGTAGAGTTCGAAGTAATGAAAGAATTAGTGCAAGAAAGTTTTCACTTTTTGAATCACCATGTCCCTTCATTTATATTTATACAGTTAAATAAATGTTGAATTTGGATTGATCAATAAGATGTATATGTGATGAATTTGTGACATTTAATTTATATTGGGATTGCTATTGAATCTGATATGTTTTATATAACAAAGTCCCATGCATGTTTGATATGTTTTATAAATTTGACTTTGCAGAATACTGGAATTAAGCAAGAACTTGTAAAGCTTTTAAATTCTATGGCTCGCAATAGCGTAATGGATATGATTATGAACGACTCTGATTCTGATGATGAATTGGAGATATTTGCGATAGTTGCTATAGAAGAAAAGCAACTAAATAATGAGTGGTGAAAAAGATTACGTCGTGGTTCTATTCAAGGTCATGCAGTTATTTATCGTGATCTAGGTCAAGGCCACAAGAGACTGTATCAGGACTACTTCTCTAAAATGCCTACATATCCTCCCAATTTATTTATGAGGAGGTTTCAAATGAGCCGATCTCTATTTCTTCGTATTCTATCTATGGTTTTGTCCAGAAACAAGATGTTATTGGGGTTATTGGTCTGTCTTCTCTTCAAAAGATGATAGTTGCTATGAGGATGCTCGCTTATGGAGTAGCAGCAGATTTCGTGGATGATTATGTAAGGATTGGAGAAAGCACCGCAATAGAGAGTCTAGAAAGGTTTGTTAAGGCGGTGGTTGTGATTTTTTCAGATGTGTACTTGAGAACGCCAAACAACAATGACATTGCTAAATTGCTAACAATTGGAAAAAATCGTGGATTTCCTAGAATGTTGGGAAGCATTGACTGTATGCATTGGAAGTGGAAAAATTGTCCTACTGTGTGGAAAGGTATGTATAGTGATCACATCCATGAACCAACTATTATTTTAGAGGCTGTGGCTTCCTATGTTCTATGGATATGGCATGCATTTTTTGGATTACCAGGATCTCATAACGACATCAATGTACTAGAACATTCTTCTGTATTTTCTCTTCTTGCTAAATGGAGTGCTCCTCCTGTCAATTACTCAATCAATGGAAATGACTATAGAATGGGATACTATCTTGCTGATGGTATATATCCTCAATAGTCAACATTCGTCAAAACAATCTCATACCCACAAGGCAATAAGCAAATACATTTTGCTAAGCTCAAGAGTCAGTAAGGAAGGACGTTGAACGAGCATTTGGAGTGCTCCAAGCACGTTTTGCAATTGTGCGAGGATCTGTACGTTTTGGAAACGTAAAACCCTAAAAGATATTATGAAGGCATGCATAATATTGCATAACATGATCATTGAGGATGAGCGGAATGTCAATAATATAGACTTCAATTATGATGCAATTGATGAAAGTCCTTCTTTATTTGTGTCATAAGAACGCATATCTAAACTTTATGAATTTATTCAAAATCACCATCGTATTAGAGATAGATAAACTCATTCTAAACTCCAAGTAGACCTAATTGAGCATTTGTGGCATCAACATGGAGATTCATAAAAACTTTCTGTATTAGATATAGTTTATTTATTTTGAAGTTTATTCTCGACTTCACTATTTGTGATTGTCCCCCTTCCCCAGTTTGTTCCTTGACCTTGGTAAGGTTTTTGCTTAGTTAATTTGTGTTCTTTCAGTCCTTAAATTGATAAATTATTAAAGAACTTCCTTTATGTTCTATATGTATATATATATATATATTTTCTCCCGCTCCATATCATTCCACAAATTTTGTATGCTTGTAACATACCCGTCAGTTTATTTGATTGCTAAAGATGTAAACAATTTTCCTAATATTTAATATATATATATATATATATATATATGCTTTGCTTTGTTCTAAAAAAAGAAATATTTGTAAAATATATATATGTATATATATTTGTTAAACATATATATTTTAAAACATGTTAAAGAAATATTGTTGCAAATTTACATTAGTAAAATATCTAGCAATTAGTATTTTTTGTTTTAAAAATTGGTTAAGTTAGTTTGAATGATTAGCTCAAATAAAGAGTGTGGTTGGAGAACACAATAGCTAAAGCAATTAGATAAAATAAAGAGTGTACTATTTTTGTACTTTAGCTAGAGAAAAATAAAGAGCATGGTTGGACTTGCTCTTATGTCAATCTATTTGAGAGATAGAGAGAGAAAATGAGTTTGATTTTCAATAGATAACACACGTAAATTCAATGAGAGTTTGAAGAGAGAGAAGGTTAGTTTAGTCATTTCGCAAAAGCTTGTCCTTATTGTTTTCATGTTTTAGCGCCTGGACCTTTGGGTGAAAAAAATTTAAATTTGGATTTATCGCTCGAGTGCCCGTTTTTATCTAACAGAATTAACAAATAAAAATAAAACTTGTAACTAATCTTTTATACAACAATAAAATTACTTGAATTGTTAATTGTAATATATTTTTAATAACACTAAAAACTATTAATTGACTTAATAATTTTTTAATAAAATTGGTCATTTGCAGATTGTAATTTTTAAAACCACAAGAGGTAATCTATATTTTAAGCAAGTCTTATGAGGTGTATTTATAATTTATTTAAAAGAAAATGGTCCAAATTCCTCTCATGCCCGATGTCACGACCCAAACCCGCCCCTACAGGTTTAGCGTCGTAACCGCCAGTAATCCTGGGATTACCGAAGGCCTCTGAACAGATTAGCATATAATAAAGGGCTAGCGAAGTAATTATAAACATACAACGTCCATAGAGCTGTGTAGACATACATGAGACAGAAAATTTTAAACTTATATACATATATGTGACGCCATATACACGATGGTCTTACGTCACCAATACAGATACAGTAAAAAAGGGACTTAGCCCTATATACAGAGTTTACAAAAATTGTTCAAGTAAACAGAAGAAAATAAAAACTTGAAACTTGTTCGTAAAAGCATGGCCACGCTTTAACTCAAGAACCTCCTCGGGATATGCAATAGCTGGCTGACAAAACAGACCTCCAAGCAACAGCATAGGCCTGGTCACGCGCCTAGTCACCTACATACATAATAATACAATAAACTGGAGCCCAGTGAATAATAACAAAGTAAAGGGTTTAATGAATGGTGTCATAACAGATTCAGAAATCAAAGTTCAGTTCAAAAACAAATTCATATTCATATCAGATTCTCAAAAATAATCATACGTGGTACATCCATTAGCGCTAACAGACAGATGGCTCATAATTGCATGAGATGGTCATATAGATCCAGATATAGAGCAAATACAGATAGATAATGGTTATACTTAACCAGTTCCATGATGGAAACGCTAGTACTAAGTAACAGACATATATCACATGATGCTAAGAATGCCACGATACATTTTAGAAAATTGGGCAATCATTCATTTATACAGAAAGTAACATTTCAGAAAACTGATCATATCATTTCAATCAGAAAGTACTTATAATCAAACATAGTTTTATAGAGTTATTACTCACAGATGGCTCTAGTAGCAGAATAGTCAGAACAGACAGATCAGATAGTCTATGGCGCATGACCTACACAGACACATAGTGGAGACATAGTGAAACACACGCTCGGAAAACACTTAACAAATTTCTTTTCTATCTTGGTGTGTTTCTAATCCTTATCTTCATTATTATGTCTTAATTAAGGCTTATGAATGCCTAAGATGCAATGAGGATGCCAAAATATAAGTTGAAACACTTAGTCAATTTTCTGAAAACAAGGTCTTCGCTCGAGCGGTCTGCAAAATTTTGTAAAACTTCTGGGAGCTCTCATTTTACGCTCGAGCGTAACTTTAGTCACTCGAGCTGAGGATAAAAAATAAGGGTGGTTACTCGAGCACAGGTTCTGCTGTTCAAACCAATCCCCAAACTCTGCAAAAGTACTAGGAGCTCGAATTCTTCACTCCAGTGCAGACTCCTCCACTCAAGTGGAAAGCGCAAATTCTGAAATTTATAGATTTGCTTCCCAAGTTCAAAATCCAATTCTATTGCACCAAAACATATTCTTTTGGGCCAAAACTTGAGGAAACACTTGTAAACTTATAAAACATCATAAATTAAAGATCATTTTGCAAAATCAAGGACCAAAAACAAGTTAATTGTTCAAAATCAAGCTTGAAACTTTGTATAATACTCATGCATGTAGTGATATGGCTTCAAACTTTCCAAAACATGCAAACTTAGAATAATTTGATAGAAAACCTGGAGAATTCTCAAAAGAAGGCTAAGGTAGATGCATGCATGTTCGAATTCTTCGAAATCTACTTCAAAATGTTATGAATTATGCATGCATGTATGTAATCAACCTTAATTCTCTCTTCTAAGCTCAATCCTCACACTATATTACTTGATTTTCTTGAGTTCATATATCTCCTGCGTTGGATCCAAAGTATAAAAGTATGATTCTTACCTAAGGTTTTGAATTTGCAAGAGTAGAAGCTTAATTTTCCCAAAGTTAAACAATTCCTTGACTATCTTCTTAAGTTTTTTCAATTCTCTAGCAATTTTCCTTAGTTGCGCTCAAATCTCCTCTTTTCCCTCTCTCTCACATTTTGATGTTAAGAAAATGAGAATAATGAGTCTAGAAGGCATGTATAAGCCTTATATAGGCTTGATTAGTGGAGCTTAATTAAACTTAGCTTAAGTTAATCAATTATCACTATTTTATTCTAATTATTTTGTTCCGAATCGAATTTCAATTAAACCTACCATAAAATTCTAAAAATTCCAAATTACACAGTAACCTAGGCAATTTCGTGATCAGATGTCGATAAGGCCTTCAATTCGTATATTGAAACAAAAATTCAAACAGATGTTTCTATGATCGATAGATATAACCACAATTAACACATAATACACAAGCAACTCAACATTTCATCTCAATTACTTATTAAGCATCCTTAATTATGGATTATGAGTTAATTATAGGTCGGGGTTGTTACAGTCTTCCCCCCTTAAACAGTTTGGTCCTCCAAACTCAAATTACCTTCATTTTGGAAAAATATCGGGTCCAAAGGAAACAAATTTGGGTATCTCTTCATAATATCCTCTTCGGTTTCCCAAGTCGCGTATGTCCCTCCATGATTTTGCCAATCTACTTTCATCAATGAAATTTCTTTGTTCCTCAGTCTTTTGATCCGACGATTCACAATTTGAATTGGTCTCTCTTCATATGTATAGTCATCCTTCAGAAGCACATGTGTTGGCTCAATGACATCTTGTGAATCTCGAAAATATTCCCGAAGCATTAAAACATGAAAAACATTATGCATGTTCTCCATAATCGGAGGTAAGGCTACTTGGTATGTTACAGGATTGATTTTCTCAATAATTTCATATGGGCCAATGTATCGTGGTGCCAACTTTCCTTTAACCCCAATCGAGTTTGCCCTTTCATTGGAGTTACCTTAATAAACACGTGATCACGGACTTCATATTCCTTGTCTCTTCTCCGAACATCCGCATAACACTTTTGCTGACTTTGAGCGGTTTTTAACCGTTGTTGAATCAGTTTCACTTTATCAGTTGTTTCTTGCACAAGTTTTGATCCCAACAAAGGTCTATCACCTATTTTGGCCCAACAAATCGAAGATTGGCACTTCCTACCATACGGAGCTTCACAAGGAGCCATACCAATACTCGAGTGATAACTGTTATTAGACACAAACTCGGCCAGAGGCAAATAAGTCTCCCAGTTCCGTTGGAAATCCAACACACACATTCTCAACACATCTTCCAAAGTTTGAATAGTGCATTCAGATTGGCCATCTGTTTGTGGGTGATAAGCACTGTTCAGTCTCAATTCAGTTCCCAAAGCTTGATATAGACTCTGACAGAATTTTGAAGTGAACTTAGGATATCTGTTAGACACAATAGACACTGGTACTTCATGCAATCTCACAATCTCTAATTTGTCTGCATTATAAAAAGTCTTCACAGACAAAAAATGAGCAGACTTAGTTAAACGATTAACAATGATCCAAATAGAATCCATACCTCAAGAGGAGCGAGGCAATCCAACAATAAAGTCCATCATAATATGCTCCCATTTTCATTCCGGTATTGGAAACGGTTGAAGCAATCCAGCGGGTCATTGATGTTTGGCTTTCACTTGTTGGCAATCCAAACATCTAGCTACAAAGTCAGCAATATACTTTTTCATGTCAGGCCACTAGAAATTTTGTTTCAAATCCTTGTATGTTTTCGTATTTCCGGGATGCATAGCAAATTTGGAATTATGAGCTTCAATCATAATGCGCTTTCTCAATTCTGAACAATCTGGTACATAAAGTCTACCCTGAAATTTCAACACATTGTTTTCATACACAAATCCCGGCCATGGCTTTGAATTAATTTATTCCACAATCTTTTTCAGAAACTCATCTTGTAGTTGCTTTTCTCTAACTTCCTCAAGTATAGCTGGTTGTGCAGAAATGGCGGCTAGAATTCCACCATGTTCACGCAAAACCATTTCAATTTCATTTCTTTCCAGATCACACAACAATTCTTTCTGGCCAATGAGCAAACATGATAAATTTCCAATAGACTTTCGGTTCAAAGCATCTGCCACTGTACTTGCCTTTCCTAGGTGGTACAAAATCTGCAAGTCATAATCTTTAATCAATTCAAGCCATCTTCTTTGTCTTATATTTAATTCTTTCTGAGTAAAGAAATATTTCAGGCTTTTATGGTCAGTATACACTTCACAAGTCATTCCATATAGATAATGGCGCCAGATTGTCAGGGCAAAAACCGCAGTCGCGAGTTCAAGGTCATGGGTCGGATAATTCTTTTCATGTGGTCGGAGTTGTCGCGAAGCATATGCAATTACCATCTCATTCCGCATTAATACACACCCTAGGCTTTTGTGTGAAGTGTCACTGTAAATCTGATACCCATCTGTACCATTAGGTAGAGTCAGAATTACTGCAGTCACTAATCTAGTTTTTAACTCTTGGAAGGCGGACTCTCTTTGATTATTCCAATCAAACAACACATTTTTTTGTGTCAATTATGTCAATGGCATGGAAAGTGTTGTAACGCCCCAAATTTCTAGCCCAAGTGATAATACAACAATCATGGCCCTTTCAAGAAAAACCGAATATAAATCTCCAAACTTACATTACATGATACAATAGTTCTTCATGCAACAATACATTAATCCAACAAGAAGTAAATAAACAAATAAATACCCCCAAGGGTTTACAAGTATCCAAGGCTTGAGCCTAGTTACACAAAACGGTTATTCAAACCCACACACATACAACCCTTGGCTTACACGCAAAGTCACAGCAAAATGAGAGTCTCGTACTCTCAACACACATTTCCTCGCCTTTAGTTAGGCGGCATCACCACATCTTTTCCTGCACAAAAATCTCGTAGGGTGAGCATAAAGCCCAGTAGGAAATCCTTAACAAAGTATATACATTTTATACAAGTCTCAAGAGATGAAATGCACATGCCATGCTATGCCCTTTTGAAAGAAAATCACATCTTCATCTTTGAAAACCATCATGCACAATGATGTCATGCAATTTCAATTCTTCAAAACTTAACAATTCATTTCAAGAGCGGTAAATATGACTTTGGTAATCCCTAGGTCGATGTCTACAAGTAGACTATACAAGTACTACCAACTTGTCATTTTTACCGGTATTAACCGGAAGGCTGACACCTATCTGCGCGGATTTTCAGTCTTTTACCCCGGACTCTCAGGCCAACTTATTCAATATCATCTACACCACCTATCAAGACTTACCAACGTATTTACCCCAAAATCGTTCCATGAAAACTTGTTTCTCAACATTCTTTTCTCAATGCAAGTTTTCAAATCAACTTTCAAAGTTTAATGTAATCAAATGAATTGATATGCCAATAACACAAGATGAATATAAATACTTTTATTCCAATTCATCATCCAAGGAATAACACAATTCCCTCTTCTCAAGTATCCTCAACAATTAGTCATTTCAAGACAATTTCAACGTTTTGAACAATAATTTCCAAAATGAACAACAATTCTCATATTCCCTGAAATTCATCATTTATATAAATATAAATAAGAAATTTTCCAAATATCCATTTATTTTGACACACAAAATAAATATAACAATATCATTCATGAATTTTCAGTCTCTTTTTAAAAAAAAATCCCCAAATTCTAGGTTTTCTCAACAAAACTATACAACTCAAATCTTTTGAAAGAAAACTTTTCAAAATCATCTTTTCTTTAATCAACGAAAATCAAAACCCATAAGATCATTTTAAAAGAACAAAAGACAAACCCACTTTCAAAATCGCTCACCTTCTTGAATCAACAATCAATTTTCAAAGCTATTGAAAGATGATTTCGAAAATCATATAGATCTTGCAAAAATATATATATATAACTCTAAGAAAATCCCTACCTCAAGTTTTGAAGAAGAAATGAGATGAAACCCTCAAAATCAACGGTTTCGAAACTCGATCTTCACCGCACACAACAAAGCCCTCGAGAAGTTAACCAACTTTGATGAAGAAACTATGGTAGAACTCTAATGGATCTTGAGAAATCAAGGTTTTGATCCAATTTGGCGTAGGGAAATGTAGAGAGAAGGGAGAGGAAAGGGTTTTTAGAGAGAGAGAAAGACCTAACAAGAGTGAGATACACTCAGCCTAAAGAAAAGAAAAGACCAAAATTTCGGACTCACCTACCACCGCACGTGCGGCGCTTCTCCCGCACTTGCACTCTCGCACCTGCATTTATTGCAGTAGCCAAACAAGCCCTCTCATGTTTTCCGCATGTGCGGCTTATGCAATTTCGAATGCATTTTTCAATTTTTTTTTCGGCAGGCTGACCCCCGTAAGCTGACCGGGTCAAAATCGGGATCACTACAAGTGTAGCCTGACTTTTTGTGCCCCCTTTCGGAAGACGAATAAGCCCTACAGTATTGGACTCCCGCGGTTCTGAATCTAATCTCACAAGTGCAATGTGAAATAAATAAACACCAAAGAGTTCAAATCCGGTAAATCTTTTGGAAAATCGAATTGAATCAAAATGTCAAAAATGGACTGCTTTGCTAGATAGAGAGTCGCCACCTAAATATTTTTGAAAAATTTAGGAAACCCATGACTCATGCCAAAGGCCACGTGTCCGTCATCACCAAGATTGTCTCGGCTCGGGAACTTAGGTACGAGAGGGGAAGGTCATGAATTGAGCACCCTCACTTACTCAATCAAATATTGGTCTCTACTAATCATGATATGATTCTTATCTACATTATATGCTCTTATTCCGATTTATTAGGCTAACTTACTATATGATGCGCACACAAGTATATATTAATTTGCAAGAATTGGAACATTTGTTTCATGTCTGTTTTTGAAAATTGTTTTGAATATGTACCACTTGAAAAAGTGATCGCATATAAACATTACTCAAATTATTCTAATTCAAGCAACTAGCCTTTATCCACAGGCATTCAAACAGTTTATCATCTAAGCATTTGGCCTCATGGTGAACATGCTAGACATGGCAATAACCACACACATGCGATATGCTAAAGCAAATAAAAGCTCACCTAGTACTCCAAGCCAAAAAAGATGACAGAGTTAGAATAATGCATGATCCTAACTATGCAACACATGCGAGATGTAATTACTAGGCTCAACTACTAATATGGCATGTGAATCAATTTGGTAGCATGCGGTCTAAGCACGTATTTAAAGAAGTGTTAACTAACAATGCAAGTTAGAATGATGAACCGAGCCTCGATGCATGCAATATAAATGGATGCAAACATGGGGAATGCTAAACAAAACATGATGCTCTAATCTAACCATCATAAGCAGTTAAATAAAAGGGAGAAAGACGTGGGGTTGAAAAACATGCACATTATTACATTGCGCCCTCACACAGGAGGTCCGAATGAACTAACTAGCTAACTAATTAAAGCTAAACTAATTAAGTAACTATTACAAACCCAAATGAATAATTTAGCTAAACTACTTAACTAATTATTGCAACAAATTAATTAACTATTCTAGCTAACTAATTATTACAAGACAAAATTAAATAACAAGTTTAGCTAACTAATTAATTACAACATGAAGTAACTAAATTAACTACTCTAATTACTCCTCCTCAAGAAACGAGGAATGCTTATGCATGCATGGACTTTCCACCCGAAAAAGCCAATGTTTCTGCTGTCAAATGCCTTGGTTGCACAGTAGAACACTTGCACTGTTTTCCACCTCAAGACCAATTCTATTATGTTCAAAAGTACACTGCTGAATTTTGCACAAGTGGCCGGCAGTCTGGAAGTGGTGGCCTACCAGCCACAAATGATGGCCTACCGGCCACTACTGCCTGGTTCTTTCTGCTACAACAAAGAGCAAATAGAGTAAGAGCAGAGTATTTTCCAGGGTTGTTTGCACAATTCATTCCTCCTTATCATTAAGCAACTCAAAGGAGTGGCAAAATTTGATTCACAAACCATCAATGAATGCAATTTCATTGCATGATGGCCTATGAACCAAAGGGTGCAAGTTCAATAAATGCAACAAAACAAGACTCTCAAAACCACCTCCCTATCATAAATGATCAAGGGAAGTAGTTGACAATAAATCTTTAGCCATTTGCATCACTCATGAGTATGAAACGACTTAAGACTCAAGGGTTCAATTAACGTCCGATTGAACCCAAACCAAATTATTATCTTGCCATTTTTAGGTCACCAATTTCATTACTCCATTTTAGTTACATTTCAATTCTTTAATCGATTAAGTCCAAAAGTGAGTTTAAGTCCTCTAAAGGAGAGAAGTGTCAAACCAAAAGTTGGCTTAAGGCATGAGAGAGATGTCATGCTGTTGATAATGAACCCCTAAAAGGGATTAAACCATTAAGCATGACAACTTTAATCTCAAGCTTAAAAAAACAATAGGTTTGAAACAACTCTCAAAGCAAAGCAAAAGTCAAGAAAGGAGGGAGGTTGCAGAGGTGATTAAAGGTGATCACAAGTAAGAAAAGCATGAAATAAATACTATCAACTCAAATAGGATGGTGGCTAAGGCCTAAACCACCAAACCCGTGAGAATAATTGCACTACAAGTATGCAATACAAGGTTCAAATGTAATGAACACTTAAAAATAGTCCTAAAATAGTGCTAAATAAGTCCTAAAACATGCTGAAATTAAGACAAAAAAAGCTAGAACAATAAGCTAAAATATCGAACGTGCTAGGCTAGTAAGCAAGACACAAGGAAGGGAGGCTAACCCCTCCAATTTTGGACTTCAAAATAACATTTTAGCCATTGAAATAACTCTGAAAATTAGTGTTTAAAAGCTCAAAAAAAGATAGTGTAAATGTGGGAAACATAAGGGAATGGCCTTGAAGGCAAGGTGTAAAGAAGGGTGAACCACCTCTCAACCCTTATTGGCCTTAAACCGCAAGTTTCAGCCCAAAAATACAGAGTTTATACAACCCAAAAATAGTGGTAAAACAGTAAGAAAAAGAGTAAATAAAGTAAGAAGAGAAGCAAAGCTTTATACCTCTTGAAGAGAAGAACCAATTCTAGGCAACAAATCAAGACAAACACACCCCCAAGAACTCAAACTAGGCTCAAAGGTACCTCAACTCAAAGATGGAGAGGTTTGGTTAAGAGTGTATAGGCAAAAGCTTGCAAAAAGCTAAGAAATTGCAAGAGAGAGAGAGAAAGAGAGAGAGAGAATTTTTGCTCTAAAAATTCCAACCTTGAAAATGGAAGGGGAGGCCTCCTATATATAGAAAAACATCACACTCCCTCAGAAATATCAATACATACACGTGTAAGAAGGTACATGCTTCTATGCCAACATCTGGCAAAAAAATATCTACAAAACACACTTGTGGCCGGCAACCAGAATTAGTGGCCGGCAGCCAATAGAAGAGGTCGGCAGACTACAAGAGGTTGCATGCTTGAAAAACTCTGGTTTTGGTCCAAAAAACAGGTGTGTACGGTTCGAAAGGCTCAAAGCTGTGGCATTCCAGTGAGGACCCTAAGCACCTAACAAGCATATACACTCATCATTGGGTGTGCAAGCGGTGATGTCCAAGTCATGAGGGCGGTCAAAAATGAGATGTCTACAGTAAGTTTTGAAAAGTCCTTCACAAATCTGCGATAGTAACCAGCAAGCTCTAGAAAACTTCTAACTTCAGTCATAATAGTCAGTCTAGGCTAGTCTACAATAGCTTCAATTTTCTGTGGGTTCGCTGATATGCCATCCTTGTTGATTACATGCCCCCATAAATGTCACATAATCAAGCCTGAATTCACAGTTGGAGAATTTTGCATACAATTTCTTTTCCCTCAAAATCTGTAACACAGTTCTCAAGTGATTTTCACGTTCTTTCTTGCTTTTGGAGTAAATCATATCGTCAATAAAAACAACAACAAACTCATCAAGAAATTGTTTGAATATCCTATTCATTAGGTTCATGAATGCTGCAGGTGCATTAGTTACCCCAAACGGCATTACCAAAAACTCATAGTGTCCATATCTAGTTCGGAAGGCAGTTTTCTGTATGTCTTCTGCCTTAACTTTCAATTTGTGGTATCCGGATCTAAGATC
Source organism: Camellia japonica (assembly GCA_030407325.1). Lineage (NCBI taxonomy): Eukaryota > Viridiplantae > Streptophyta > Magnoliopsida > Ericales > Theaceae > Camellia > Camellia japonica. The sequence goes on along the minus strand of JAPPVO010000019.1, from coordinate 143,479,562 downwards.
AATTTTGGAAAACACTTGGGCTTCTTGAAGTTGGTCAAATATATCATTTATTCGGTGTAGTGGATATTTATTCTTGACAGTTACTTTGTTCAATTCTCGATAGTCAATGCATAACCTCGAAGACCCATCTTTCTTCTTAACAAACAAAACTGGAGCACCCCAAGGTGAAGTACTCGGACGGATAAACTTCTTGTCTAGCAGTTCTTGTAATTGGGTTTTCAATTCTTTCAATTCAAAAGTTGACATTCTGTAGGGGGTTTTGGAGATAGGTTGTGTTCCAGGTAATACCTCAATGGTAAATTCAATTTCTCTATCAATCAAATCACTAGTAGTTCATTTGGAAATACATCGGGAAATTCATTGATTACAAGGATGTTTTCTAAGAAGATTAAGCGGTGATTAGTTAAGTTAATGTGTAATCAGTAGGTAATCTAATTTAAATCAATTAAAAATGGAGAAACCTGTAGAATTTGCTAGGCTTTAAGGAAGGGAACTCAATGTTTTTGCTAGAGAATTGAAGGAGAGCCTTAGGAGAGTTCTAAGAAGAGAAGAAGAGAGAGATTCCAAAATTCATCAAGGAACTCATCAATTGAAGAACTATAGGTAAATTTCCAAATCAATTCTTATAAATAATCCTTCTAATACTTGAAATCAAAGAAGAAATTAGTATGTGATTTGAATGATTTAAGGAATAGATTGAACATGAGCTAGGTTAATAGACATGGAAAATAATTTTAAAATTTCCTCAAATTGAGTTTGATTTTGAACACTTTGATATATTTGGGTTTCATATTTCCATGCACCATGAATTCTAACAAAATTTGAGCTATTCAATTTCATATTTTGAAGAGAATAAGGAAAGTTTTATAAACATCAAGTTCGTGAACATTTTGAGTTTAATATTGTAATCAAAAAGATTTTTTATTCAAATAATTTGATGATTGATCATGTTTTTATGTTTATTAATGAATTTTCATAACTTTGGATGAAGTTTTACATGAGTTTTAGCAAGAAGTTTAAGCTTTGAACACAATATAATTTTTGGACTGCCACTTTTCTCCCCAGAACCACACGTACAACCAGTAACTCGGAACAGAGTCTCCAATTCTGAAATAACCGCACATGCGGTCCACACGTGTGGCAAGGGCTTCTGCACGTGCGGAAAACAGGGATCTATGTTTTGTTTTTCTTTTGACCTCTTCGATCCTCCGGACACCCTTATGCACGTATTAAGACTAATTGGGAAGTAAAACATAATTAGAAACCGACCTTAATTAAACTAAATAGAAAAAGGAAATTCAATTCAATTGATTGCTTTCACTTTATCTATGTTGTGTATATGTTTTGTAGGTCGAATCGACAAGAAGTATTACTAGAACGAAGCCATACGTGAGTAATATCTTTGTAAAGATATTTTTGTAAAGTAATTTCTGAAATGTTATGATATGATATGGTTTATGAATTTGTATTTTGGATTTGAATAAATGAGTTTTCTATTTTTGTTATCTATTGTGGCATTCTTTAGTGAGTCTTAGCCTTGGAGGACATTTATATGCCTTGGCTTTCGGAGATCTCCCTTTAGTTTCCAACCCGTCGTGGTTGTTCTGTTCTGTTCTGTTCTAGACCCAAGCGGTCATTATGTTTAGCTCTATCAGATGTGCTACATACTTTGTTTAGTTATGAATGCTTTGATAAAGATTTCTATGTTTTTACAAAATGTGATATGTAAAATGTCTTGAGAATGCTTTTAAGAATATTTGAATCTCATTCATTAACCTCTTTACAATGATGTTACTCATTGGGCTTTAGCTCACCTCCTTCCCCTATATGTATGCAGATGAGTAACATGAGGATCAAACTTAGAGTCTGCATTTGGTGTACCCTTTTTGAGAAGCCCTTGAAGATGTGCCTCCGTGTCAAGGCCTATGTTTTTGTCTTTTTGTGAAGTGTTGTTGTTATAAGTCATGCACTTGTGTACTTATAATATGAATGTTTATACTCTATGTAATTATTTAAGTTTAAAGCAATAAGATGGTTGTATATTTATGTTGTTGTCGCGACCCAAACCCGCCCCTATAAGTTTGGCGTCGTAACCGGCCAGTAATCCGAGATTACCAAAGGCCTTCCTATATAATAAAAAATAATCGAGGCTAGCGGAAGCAATATACAAAAACACCAATAGTCCAATGAGCTATGCATCTATATGAACAAATATATTTACATGCAAAAACGTTAATTTACCCACATTCAATACATAACTTGTAAGTTAACATCTTATACATAACATATGCACATAACAAAAGTGTGCTTCACAATCAAAAGCTTGACAACGGCCTTCTAGGCCTAGCCTCAACTCTGAGGCACTCAAAACCACGCAGTAGGCTTCAAAACTATGGCTCGACTAAAGACTCCTTCTAGACTTATCTTCCAGAGCGCTCACCTATACATATATATATAAATAATGAGTTAAAACCCAGTGAATAATATTAAAGTAAAGGGGTTAGTGAACAAATTCCAAATATATCATATCCGTAAAATAAATCATGACACAATCATTCATATCAATCTTATATCAGAACATAACATAATGGTACATCTCACAGAACATATCACATATCGTCTTCCAACTAGAGTAATCGGTTCCGGATACCGATTAAACACATACCACCACAATGAAATGGCTAACGAGATCTCGTATCACATAGATGTCATGGACCCGCATTTACATGCTGTCCCCCATGACTTGGGACTAACCGTGGATGTCATATTAGGTTCGTAAATAGGATATTCGTTCATATAATCAAGATAGCATTTCAAGAAACCATAACTTATCGATAACAGTTAAAACATAATTTATATCAACATATCTTTACAGAAATGTTACTCACAGTGGGCTTCCAGAACGGTTGGTCAAGCAGTCCTTGACTCATGACCTACAATCACAAATATGCATAGCACGATACACAATCATCTTAAACATATTTAGTTCACTTAAACTTTTAAATATAGATGACTAGAATTAGATCATTAATTAGATCATTAATTTCTTTTAACCTCTAATTAAAACATGTTTAGTCATGTATTAACCAAACTAATTAAATATAAATAATCTAATCATATACCAACTCTTACTAAGTTCACTGTTACACAATTAAACTTAAATTAGGCTCATACACATTAAATTACAATTATTCAGTCATGTTTAAATTACTGAATCAGAAACTTATAAACATATAAATTTCACAATTCAACTTCGATTTCAAGCAAATCAAGACCCAAATAATTAATTTTCACATTTATTTCCATAATCTTAAACCTAACTCAATTTCAATTGAATTTAATTAATTCTCAATTAAGGCTTAATTTGACTACATCTAATTTTATAAACCCAAATCAATTTTTTAATTGAATTCTTATAAAGCTCTAAATATCAAATTAAACCCATTCTTCCATTTTTGAAACTCAATTTCATGAAACATCCATTTTCTTGAACCCAAGCTCTAATTCATGTTTAATCTCTTCTCAAACTCCATGAATCATGTTTAAAAATAAGTTTAGAAACAATTGTTTTGTTCATGGATTCTTGAAAACATGATATGCATGTAAGGATCATGCAAACTAATAGGTGTTTGAACTAAAATTATGCCATGCATGTTGAGTTTTAAGCATGTATTCTTCTAATTCCTCATTTTATAATTATATAGACCCGACTCTAATATTTACTTCATGAATTGAAATGTTTAATCTTAAAACTTGCATCCTTAAGCTTAAAATCCTCAATTCTTATGAAAAATTACTTCATTTTGTGAATCCATGCAAGAGAATGAATGTATGTTCATGAATCTTTAAAAATCTTGACATGCATGTATACATTTTCCATTTATATCAACATCTCTTACACTCAAGTTTAATTCACCTCATCAAGCTTATATTCTTCTTAAATAATCTAGAATTCCATAAATATGAATGTGATTCTTCAAATTGGTGAGATACAAGAAAATTGAGTTGAATTCCTACTTTTCCTTCAATTTTCTTCTTTCTCTGGGTGTTCTTTTCTTCTCTTTCTTTTTCTTCTTTTCTTGGGTTGAGTTTGCACTCTCAAGTCTCTCTTTCTCTCTCTCTCTCTACGTGTATAGTGTGAAGCCATCCAACAAGACCCACTAGCTCTCTCATCTAAATTCATTTGATGAGTATGAAAGACACTAGGCTCAAATTAAATAGATTAATAAATTAAGTAAAATTACCTAAGGCTAAGAGATTAATTAAGATTAATTTGACTCGAAGTAAATTAGTCTCAACATCTTAAAATCTTAATTACACTAAATTAAATTATACTAATGTGTATTAAGCTTTAATTCCTATTCAATTATTTAATTCCACCCTATTAAAATTAGCGAATCAGACGAAATCAGTTTTCAATTAAACGTCTCAAATGGCTCTAAAAATTCCCATTAACATATCCATATACCCAATTTCGGTTTCTGAACCCATTATGGTCGTCAATTTCAGTCTCGAAGTTGTAGCCTCACCAGATATTTTTAAATTAATTCGTATTATCGCATAATTAAATAAAGATAATTGTGACACGCATTTTGGAGTCGTTACAGTTGTATCATATACGTACTACTCAATAGACTAGATTATTTTTTGTATGATTCCGCTTCAGGCCCCATTACATTAAATATTTTGTGATTGGTCAGGTTAGGCCGTAGGTAATCTATGATTACTGGTTGGTTACATCTCTAACCTCTAGGGGCGGTTAGGGTCGTGACAATTATGATGAAAAAGTGAATAAAATTGATTGTATTTTAGTGAACACCATGTATGATATCAATGCGTAGTGAGTGTGGACAACTTGTTCAATGTTATTCCTAAATAAAATGAAAACGTAGTTGCAAGAGTCAACATTGAAGATGTGCGAAATGTAGGTTGATTGTTCTAGAAAAATAGAAGTGTACCCAAAACCTCATCTGAATGAATATGTATATACTTTGAGGAGTAAGAGAAGACGAGTGAGCCCACCTGAAGCCTACTTCCACCACAAGCCTCACCACTGTTCCAGCCACCAGCCCTATATTCTTCGTAGCCACTAGCTCTATTATTGCCCCAATCAAACCCCCGACCACTATGTAGACGTTGTGTGTGTGTGTGTGTTTTTTTTTTATAAATATTAGAGCGCGTTTCCACACATTGTACTGAACTCTAACACCCCACATCGAATGTGAATCATATGATCCATAATAATAACAAATCATTTATCCCACAAGTTATTAAAAATAGATCGATTCACGACAAAGAGTCGCCACTTAGATTGAGAGAGTCACTCCCGTAGGGGATTGAGGCCTCGTGATTAGCTGTGGAAGAGACTGGAGGAGATGAGGTTGTTAGCATGGAGTGGCTGGAATTTTTTATTATATAGTTCGTAATCCCACATTGAAATAGTCACCACTTAATTTTATGGAAAACTAAGAAACCTCTGAAAACACAATATAGGCATTAATCTGTCATAACCAAACATCTCGGCTCAGAAATTTAGGTATAATAGGAGAGAAGGTCATTGTGTGAGCACTCCTCTTGCCCAATCAAGTGATTGGCCTCTACCAATCTTTTATTTTATGAGATTATATGATTAATTAATTCCACAAAGTCAATTATTTAATCATAAATCCTTTACTAACCTAATCAACTAGATGATTGAATAAAAATCAAATCACCTAAATTGGAAATATCAAAAAAATCATATTTGCCATGATTTTATAAAACAAGTGATCTATTTTTGGAAAAGATGGCATATGATCTTAAAAACAATTCCAATCTAAGTAATATTGATGAAAACATTCAAAACAACCATGAGTATCACATCAAAGCACACAAACTTGATTTATTGACAAACAACGCATAAAACAAGCAATAATGCCATGAAGAAGGGAGACTCACCTAGTACTCCTGACCATCACGCCATTGAAACATGACACCATATAATTACCCTAAACAAGGCAACTAACACACACAAGGTGAACCTATAACCCAGTTTGGTAACTAACATAATGAACATGCAACAAACTAACACTTCACACAAAATATTGAACTAATCTAAAATAACATGTATGATCTAATCGGGTTAATATGCATGAATATGTAGCAACTAAAGCATCCTAAACAATCCTAGAAACATGAATTAAATTAGGCTAAATGAAACTATATCTAACCTAACATGATGCTATAATAACATGCAAACTATCTAACCATTATCAAATAAGGAAAACATGATTAGATATATTGATATTAAAGAAGAATAAGATTAGTACTATGAGGGTAATTTATACAGGTAAATTGGGCCAGGCTAAGTAATGGGCCGGTGTGGGCCGGAGTATGAAAAGCAGAGTAAAAAGACCTCATTCAAGTAGTCCGGTCGCGGAAGAATGTTGTTATATCGGTTCAGGAGAGCGCTACGGTTAGCCCGGTTGGGTCTTCTAGCCGAAGTAAGAGAAGCTATCTTCCTGACTGTCCTGAGTTAGTTCGGCAAGTATCTTCTATGGATAGCTCGGTCGTAGTATGTGAAGCCGAGGTAGGAGACGGTAAGGCAGAGCCGGACTAGCGTATAGGTTGGTCACTCCGGTTAGTCTAACATGGCAATGATACTTCGGTCGTAAGGTAGTTCAGCTGTGGTAAAACCATCTCACTTGGTTTAAGCAGTGAGGGGGGTGTTGAGAGAAGCATTATCTCTCAGGAGTATGAATCCTAGGAGGACTCTGCATGAAGGAGTAAGAGTCCTACTAGGATTGTGCCACACGAAACCTATAAAAGCTCACCAATATCACCTTTAGAGAGGTAACACAACTTTGTTTTCCGAATACACAGAGCTTTTGTCTATTTGTCAAGCTTACTGACTTAGGCATCGGAGAGGTTTCCGGCACACACCCGCCGGCTAGCTCACGTTTGTGTTTTCAGGTGATAAAGCGACGTCGTACGGAGGAGCGCAGACTTGATCAACAGGATTATACGAGAAGGTGTATTTCTTTCCCGTACAATTGGCGCCGTCTGTGGGAACTCAGACAAGAACAACCTCTTGATCAAGCTTTTCCTCCCAAAAATCAATGGCGAACAACGAAGAATTACCACAGTCTGTTGTTGACGGACTGACTCCAGAAGGGGGTGCAAGGCGCGAAGGCCTACCCTTGGTCACTCCCATGGTGAACCTGGAACCACAAAGACAAAATTCCAGGAGGGATGCAAGGGGACAAAGGCGGAATAACAGTCCCCACCACTCTCGTTCGCAAAGCCCAGAAAGACAAAGACGCAGGATTGATCCTCAAACTTTGGAGGATCGCGTCAGGGAACAAGACGAATTGATCCATCGGATGGCAGCGGACATGGAATCTCTTAAGCGCCAGGTGAAAGGAAAAGGAGTGGCGACAGGAGAGGGGCGCGCGAACAAGACGCCCCCTCGCCACTCGGAAAGTCGTAGTCGGAATACTACACCCTCTCAAGCAGAGAGCAAAAGCCTCAGGACGGGCGATACCCAATCCAGGTCCTCCAGAACTCGTCACTCCAGGTCTGAGAGGACGAGATCTGAGAGGTCGTACACGGAGGGAAGCACATATTGGCCCTCGCATACACACCAAACGAGATCCAGACAGACAGAGTTACCCAGATCGTCCGACCTACGAACCGTGCTAGAAGAGAAGGCGCGGTGGAAGGAGGACGCCAGGGCGCGCGATCCACACAGAGTTTCTGCCTTACAGCGGTTGGCTCCTCGAACGCACGGAAGCGTTGAGGTTGGAATGCCAATACCGCGCCCCGCCTACGAACCGGCAGACAAGGCGTTGGCAAGGCTGCAGACCTCACCATTCGTCCCAGCAATCGAGAACGCGCCCCTACCTTCAGGCTTCCTACAGCCCAAATTCACCACGTACGAGGGGAAGACGGACCCTTACTCACACTTAAGCCACTTCCGCCAGGTTATGGCGGTATATCGGCGTAACGAGGCCTTGATGTGTATCCTATTCCCCTCAAGCCTGGGTGACCTAGGCTTGACTTGGTTTGAGAAACTCCCAGAAGGCAGCATAGCCTCCTGGGCACAGTTGGCGGAAGCATTCGTGACAAGGTTTCGAACAAACACTAAAACTCCGGTGGAGATCGACCAGCTACTCTCCATCGACATGGGCGACAAGGAGACCCTAAGATCATACAACAGTCGCTACTGGGAGACCTTCAACCAGATTGGGGACTGCCCCACCAATCTCGCCATTGCGCAATACAAAAGAGGCCTTCCAGTCGGGAACAGACTGAGGGACTCTATCACCATGACACCGCCCCTCACCATGGAAGCCCTGATGGAAAGAGTGCATCAGCACATCAGGGTAGAAGAGGATGGCGCACGTGCCAAAGCAAAATCTGGCACGACCGCAGCACCAGAAAAGAAGGCCTCAGCAAAGGTCAACGCGGTAGACCGTCCGAACAGAAACAGACGTGGCAAAAGAGACAATGGAGAAGACCAGGATAAGAGATGGCTGAGAGTCCACACTGCCATAACCACGGTCTTCAAGAAACCGATCTACCGTATACTTAGCGAGATTCGAGACGAGCCTTTCGTCAAGTGGCCAGCCAAGTTAGGCGAAGCTCAGAAGGACTACGACGACAGATCACGGTGCACATTCCATAAAGAAAAGGGGCACCGCACTGAGAATTGCACGCCTTGAGACAGCACTTGGAGGAGTTGGTGGCAGCGGGCCACCTGGATAAATACATAGAGGAGGGGCGCAACCAGCCCCCAAGACCATAACAACCCAACGGAATGCCAATCGACGCCCCACCTCAAGGCATTTTCAATGTAATCCATGGAGTCTTTGAACCTGAGCGTATATGCGAGCTCAGAGGATCAATCAAAAAGGCTGAGCACTTCAGAGAGGTGCTAAGTGCCCAACCAGCCGTCAAGAAGGGGAAGACAGAGGCCACGAATGTCATTTCTTTTTCGGATAAAGACTTGGCAATGATATATTGCCCTCACAATGATGCCCTGGTCGTCACTCTCCGAGTCAAAGATTTTGACGTCAAGCGGATTCTGATTGACCAGGGTAGTTCATGTGAAATCATGTACTATGAGACATTCAAGCAACTGAAGCTACAAGACAAAGACTTGGCGCCTGCCGTATCCCCCCTAATAGGATTCAACTCCATGCCAGAATGGCCCGTTGGCAAAATAATCCTCCCAGTCAGAGCAGGGAGTGTGACGAAACAAGTGGAGTTCTGGGTGTTGAAGGTCCCCTCCACTTACAACATTATCTTGGGCAGGACATGGCTGCATGCCATGCGCTCGGTGGCATCCTCCTACCACCAAGTGATGCGGTTCCCCAACGACGCCGGAGTAATTGAGGAGGTCTATGGCGACCAGATCATGTCAAAACAGTGCTTTGTCACAGTGAATGGCAGCCGCGCTGCCAAAGGATACGTTCACTCGGTGGAGGAACCAGAGAGTAATGAACTGTTCGCAGATGTTGGCAAAGCGGCCAGTCAGAAAGCGGTGGAAGACTTGGTGGAGGTCAGAATAGATGAAAAGAACCCGGATAAGTTCTACTTGGGTTCGTCGTTGTCCAGCACTGAGAGATTAGAGGTCTTGGAATTCTTGACCTCTAACATCGAAGTGTTCGCCTGGACTCCATACGACATGCCAGGCATTGATCCAAGTTTCATCTGCCATCAACTCAATGTCCACCCATCCGCCAGACCAATCATTCAGCGCACCCGCATATCGGCACTCCACCACGCCGAGATAGTGGCGGAAGAAATAGGAAACCTGTTGGAGGTTGGGGCAATCAGAGAGGTGCACTACCCCAGATGGATCTCCAACACAGTTGTAGTGCCAAAGAAGAATGGCAAGTGGCGCGTCTGCGTCGACTACAAGACGGTCAACAAGGCATGTCCAAAAGACAACTTTCCTCTACCACGGATAGATCAACTGGTAGACCTAACGGCGGGGCACAACCGACTTAGCTTTCTGGATGCATATAGGCTACCATCAAATGCCATGCATGAACCAGATCAAGAAGTGACGTCCTTCACAACTCCAAGAGGACTATACTGCTACAAGGTCATGCCCTTTGGCCTAAAGAACGCAGGGGCGACATTCCAGAGAATGGTCACCAAGATGTTTGAGCCATTGTTAGGCAGAACAATGGAGGCCTACATCGACGATATGGTGGTCAAAAGCAAGGATGAGAATGACCATCTCAAGGACCTAGGTGAGATGTTCCAGATCCTAAAGAAGCACAAGTTACGCCTCAATGCGTCGAAGTGTGCATTCGGAGTAGGATCTGGCAAATTCCTGGGCTTCTTGGTGACCAACGGGGTATTGAGGTGGACCCATCTCAAATCAATTCATTCAGGATGGAGAGACCAAACTCAGTCAAAGAAGTGCAACATCTCACCGGCATGGCCGCTGCGCTCAATCGGTTCATAAGCCGGTCGTCCGCCAGATTACAACCGTTCTTCCATGCTCTAAAGGCCAAGTTTGAGTAGGACGACGAATGCGACCGAGCTTTGGAAAGCTTGAAGGAATACATGTCTTCTCCACCACTACTTGTAACCCCAATTCCTGGAGAAGAACTATTCTTATACCTGGCAGTCTCCCAGCATGCAATTAGCGCAGTGTTGGTCCGCGCAGAAGGAATCCAACACTTGCCCATCTACTATGTCAGCAAGACACTGGGGCGCCGAAACAAGGTACTTGCCACTGGAGAAACTGGCATTGGCCTTGATGATGGCCTCAAGAAGTTGTCGTACTACTTTCACACCCACACCATAGTTGTTCTCACAGCCTTCCCATTAAAAGCTTTGTTTGAAAGGGCCAACTTCTCTGGGCGAATCTTAAAATGGGCAGTTGAGTTGGGGCAATACGACATCAAATTCCAACCCAGAACCGCAATAAAAGCTCAAGCGTTGGCGGATTTCGTCGCAGAATTCACACCAGGAAGTCATCACATCTGCCCGGTCGACCTGACTGAAACAACCGAACTAGGGATGGAAGTTGACGCCGAAATAGCGCAACCCCTGGTACAAAATACTCAGCCAGATGCCAAAGCAGCCCAAAACGAAGCAGGGAAGGAAGAGGCAAACCATGCTACTCCAAGTCAGGACTCAGCAACAAAACAAGACTCGGTACAACTAGGGGGAGAGGGCAGACAGCAAGCATGGACCTGGAAGAAGACACCACCACATGGAAGATCCCAAGCATCATCCGATCCCACTACTTGCTGGAAGTTGTTCGTGGAGAGATGTGGAAGCTCTTTGTGGATGAGCATCCAACCGGCATGGAGCAGGGCTTGGCATAGTCCTCATCTCTCCAGACGGCCTAGTAGTGGAGCAGGCGATCAACCTTGGCTTCCCAGCATCAAACAACGAAGCGGAGTATGAAGCGCTTCTTGCAGGTCTCAAGTCAGCGTTTTACATGAAGGCCACCGAGCTAATGGTTTATAGCGACTCACAGCTGGTGGTAACCAAATATCTGGCAACTACGAAGCAAAGGATGACAGGATGGCCAAGTACCAAGAGCTTGGTCAGAACAGAAATCAAAAAATTTGAAGTAGTCAGGATAGAACAGATCGGCAGAGAGGAAAACAGTAGAGCAGACGAACTGGCAGGCTTTGCCTCAATGGCAGATACCTCCATCCCTCATCCACTACTGATCGACTATCTGTCTAGGCCAAGCATTGAAGACGCAGAAGCAGAAGAGGTATGTTGCGCCGATCTAGGCCCTTCTTGGATGGATCCCATCATATTATTCGTGAAAGACGGCACCCTACCAGAAGAGAAGAAAGAAGCCAACAGAATAAGAGCAAAGTCGCAGCGATTTTGGCTCTCCCCATCTTTGGCATTGTACAAAAAGTCGTTCTCAGGACCTTACCTAAAATGTGTTCACCCCAGCAAAGTGGAAGCATTTCTGTTCGAAATACATGAGGTGTTTGTGGCAGCCATCAAGGAGGAAGATCATTGGCATACGAGCAATTTCACAAGGATACTGGTGGCCATACATGCAAGCGGACTCAGAGAAGTATGTCAAAAAGTGCGAAAAATGCCAAAAGTTCGCACATCAAATACACCAACCTGCCAGAGAACTTCTACCTCTCACTAGCCCATGGCCTTTCGCAATGTGGGGCTTAGACATAGTAGGGTCACTTCCAACAGCACCCGGCAACAGGAAGTTCTTCCTTGCGGCAACCGACTACTTCACAAAATGGGTGGAAGCAGAAGCCTTGGCATCAATCAAAGAAAAAGATGTGAAAAAGTTTGTCTGGCAGAATATCATCACTCGATTTGGCATACCAAAGGCATTGATATCAAACAACGGCACTCAATTCGATGGTAGGATTTTCAGAGGCTTTTGTGAAGAGTACAAGATAGAGTTCTACAATTCTACACCGGCATATCCCCAAGCATATGGTCAGGCAGAAGCATCAAACAAAGTAGTCTTGGATGGATTGAAGAAAAGGTTAGAGAAAGCGAAGGGCAAGTGGGCAGAAGAACTCCCTCATGTTTTATGGGCTTACCGCACCACACCTCGCCGATCAACAGGGGAAACACCATTCTCCTTAGCCTATAGCATGGAAGCAGTCATCCCCTTAGAAGTTGGCCTCCCCACAATTCAAAGCGAGAACTTTGACCCAGACTTAAATGGCGAAGCCATAGCATTAGCTTGACCTTGCGGAGAAAGAAGAGACAGAGCATTGGTTCACATCGCCTCCTACCAACAAGAGTTGTCCAGAAAGTATAAAAAACAGTGCATCCAAGGCAATTCAAGATCGGAGATTGGGTACTGCGCAAAGTGATGGGAAATACCTTGGTTCCAGGAGATGGCAAGCTAGGACCTAACTGGGAAGGACCTTACAAAGTGGTCGGATTAGCAGGCAAAGGGACATACCACTTAGAAGATGAGGACGGCAAAGCAATTCCCAGGCCATGGAACATTGCCAATCTTAAGTTGTTTTATTTTTAAGCTTTTTTTCTTTTTTTTTCTTTTAAGTATGTGTAATTTTTTACTTTCTCAATAAAACAAGTCGATTCTTTTTCAGTATAATTGTTTTCAGTAGACAATAACTTTAGTAAGTTCGTGGCATTGTAAACATAGTTGGCCGGAATAACCAACTATGACCCTTCCTAAGCCCAGGATCAGGATCTAAGCTGCAGGACGTTTTGGTCGGAATAACCAACACACTTTATTCTAAGTTGGCTGAAAAAACCAACTTAGAGGTTGGCTGGATTAAACCAACTCTTGTTACTCTTCAGCCGAAGTATGGGTATGGCTGAAGAGTGGTTGGCTGAATTAAACCAACTCTTGTTACTCTTCAGCCGAAATATGGGTATGGCTGAAGAGTGGTTGGCTGGATTAAACAAACTCTTGTTACTCTTCAGCCGAAGTATGGGTATGGCTGAAGAGTGGTTGGCTGAATTAAACCAACTCTTGTTACTCTTCAGCCGAAGTATGGGTATGGCTGAAGAGTGGTTGGCTGAATTAAACCAACTCTTGTTACTCTTTAGCCGAAGTATGGGTATGGCTGAAGAGTGGTTGGCTGGATTAAACCAACTCTTGTTACGCTTCAGCCGAAGTATGGGTATGGCTGAAGAGTGGTTGGTTGAATTAAACCAACTCTTTGTGCTCTTCAGCCGAAGTAAGTTTATGGCTGAGGCGTGGTTGGCGGATTAAACCAACACTGGATACTCTTCAGCCGAAGTAGTTATCTCGGCTAAAGAGTGGTTGGCTAGTAAGTTAGATAGCTAAAAACGGAATATGATATATCGGCCCAGAAATATTTCAAAAAGCAGTTAGAAAGCAAGCATAGAAACCGAGATCACAGCCTGAGCAAATGAGTTCATGAAAAATTCGTTACAACTGCAAGCATGCTTAAACAGGAAGTAAAACCGGAATAAGAGTTGGAGCACAGAAGAAGATTTTTTTTCATTAAAGTGCAAAACAAAGTACAACTGAGGGGCCGCAGCCCGGTTACAAGTTCAAATTGAAAATGAAAAAAAATCAGCGGAAAAGGTCACCAATTTCGGCATCAAATTCATCATCAGCATTTGTCCGGAGTCCGGTGTCACCTGGGAGCACGGTTTGAACTGGGAGCTCGGTTTCAGATTGAACCTCGGTCTCAGTTGGCTGCGTTTTGTCAGTTAGCAGCTCCTCAGTTAGGTCTTCAACGATTGGCTCCAACCGAACTGTTTGATTATTGGGTTGTTCATTGACGACCGGGGTAAGAGTTGGCTCCTCATCCTCATCATCATCATCATCATCATCATCTTCATCATCACCAGACCCCTCAAGAAATTGCCTTTGGAGATCGGCAGCATATTGCGAAAGCGAGGCCGGAATAGAATACGGTGGAGCATTGTAGACCTCGGTGTCAGGCGTACAACCGAGCCGCTCCACCACACTCCTCCAGCCACATTTGAAGAATAAGTCCTTGGCTGCGTTGCATTGGAGGGTATATGCGTCTTCGGCCTTCTTAAAGCCTTGTTTTTCGGCTTTCTTAATGCCCACCTTCAATTCGGCTATCTCGGTGTCTTTTTTCTTTTCAATTTTTGCCAAAAGGCGCAGGTATTTGTCTTTTGCCCCGTTGGCAACCTTCTGCTTTTCGGCTTCGACCGAATCAGCAAGCTCGGTCAGCCGACCATTCTCAGATCTCAGTTCGGCAATTTGTTTTCTTGCCTCCTCCAGTTCGGCTGTTTTTGCCTCGGCCTCAGCCATGGCCTCCCTTGTATTCCTCCTAAGCTCCATGACCCTCCTGTGTATAACTTGGTTTTTCTGGATGGCCTGCAAAGGAGAAGTAACTTTAGCCGGACTGAAAGTTGGAAAAAATTACATAGAAAGAAGAAAGCTATTTACCAGGATCATGGACTTGGTTGAAGACCGAATGGACTTCAGTTCGGTGTTAAGTTGCTTGTAGTGGTGCTCCATATCTTTTGGAAGGCACACACTTTTGGCTAGATTAAAAGCCATCAGGTGGTCCTTCTCGGTGACAACCGAATCAGAAGCGGTGATATCTCGGTTGTTGAAGGTCAGTTCGGGAACCCATTTGGAGGAGGAGGCAGTTCGGTCTGATTGCTCCGATTGGGGGCTTGGTTGAATGTTTGGGGGAGGACTTGGTGGCAGAATGGTCTCGTCCTCATCAACAAGTCGTGGCTCGGTTTGGCTAGTCCGGGCACGCTTGTTTCGGCGAGAAGAAGATGGCTACTGGGATGGAAGGGCCACCACGGTCTCAGTGGTTTGGCCGGTTGGTTATACATCGGCTGGAGTTGTTGCGGTCAAAAGGGCCTTCAGCCTGCTTTTCTTTGCCATTTCTTGTTCGGCTGTGAGTGGGATTAGGTTTATCTGGGGCAAGGATGGGTCCGGTTCAGGTGCTTCTTCAAGAAGAAAGTCAGTAACTCTCGCTTTTCGGCGACCGGTGTATGTGTATGTCGGCTCAAAGCTGAGAAGTTTAGCCCAACTTCTTTCTTGAATACGTAGTGCGGCGCGGAGGATGGTCAGGTTCGGGTAGCTGTACAGTGAATGGATATGAGCAGAATCTGCATAAAAGAAAGCAACTGTTAGTTCGGTTCGGAATGACAGACGAAATAAAATAGAGGCATAAAATAAAGCCGAAGTAGTTATACCGGGTATTCCTTTATTCCAGTTAATACTTCGGCCAGGGATCTGGGGCCTGGTGATCTTCAAAATTCCCAGATACCCAGAAGAAGTCGTCATCATTCAAATCTTTATCCGGCGTATCTTTTATTATTTTTTCTCTACGTCGGCGTATCCTAAGGTAGTAGACCCAGCCGTCATCCTTGGACCCAATGGAGTATTGATGGAATATTTCGGCCAGGCCAAGATTAAGACCGGCTCGACGATTTAGTTCGGCTATTCCCATTATTATGCGGTAAGAATTGGTGGATAACTGAGTTGGGCATATTCTGGTTTGTCTTAGGAATTCACAAATCAGGGGTTGTACGGGGAATCTTAGTCCGGTCTCTATTATTGATAAAAGGGTGAAAGGCACAAAACCCTCATTCCCCCAAGGTATGGTGTCTTTTTTGGCTAGGGTAAGGTGGACATCGGCAGGAATGTTGTAATCCTTGCGGAATTCGGCCAAGCCCCCTGGTGTTTCTACTAAGAATCTATATTTCTCCATTTATTTTAAGTTATAAATAAATTAGCTCGGTTTGGAAACTGTGCTCAGTAGCTCGGTTGAGCGCGCAGTACCTGGGCAACCTAAAGTTTGCAAAGTGGAAAAAACAAGGTGTTAAGCACAGATCGTTGACCGTGCTACAAAACAAAGCAAGAAAAGAGAGAAGTCTTACTTCGGCTACATCGGGCACTACAGGATCTACTTCGGTAACAACAAGGTGTTTGTTATCTCGGCTCGGCAGGATGTTTGGTTATCTCGGTTCTACCTATGGGTTTGTTACTCCGGTTGGGCATCAAGGGGCAGCTTTTTGAGTTCGGTTTAGAAACTGAGAAAGCTGGCTTAGCCCCCGAAGGCTCAGCTCGGTCGTGGCCAAGATTTCTAGTTCGGCGAGTTTTTATTTCGGCTAATGTGAATACAGTTGGTGACCTATTGAAACTACTGTTATATGCACAAATTCTAGTTCGGTTTTAGTTTGCCTAAATCTACATACAGCAAAAACAGTGTCCTAGTTCGGTTGAGGCATGTTTAAAGATCAAACAAGTGTTCTATAGCTATTTCTTGAAATTCAAGAGGTTCTTATGAACTTCTTTCCAGAAACAAAGCCAAGCATAAAAAGTGTTTTGTAAAAAACACATGAAACACACTACAATGGACTGAACAAAGTACAGAAAACAAAGGAAAACAAGAACGGATTCATGTGCTTACCTGGTAGAAAGGAAGAGCTGGAGAAGGAAGCAAGGATGTGGGGAACACGAGTTCTTTAGATTGCAGAAACGAAGAACAGGAAAACACAGGAGAGAGAAAGAAGAAATGGTGAATGAGTCAGAAATGAAAAGGTTTTTGTTTTGATGGTTGAACCATAAGGCGGGAACTGTTCAAAAATTTCGGAGTACGAGGGCGGCGCGACAGCTGGGATTGGCCAATCAAAGGCTGCCACGTGTCACTGGAAAGGGAAGCGTTTCAGTTGCTGCAATTGAAGAGACGTTTTGACCGGACGTGCCCAGCTCGGCTTAAGTTTAGCTCGGCTGGATAAGCTAAATGGTTTTTAGCTCGGCTGGAGAGGCTAAAAGGTATTCAGCTCGGCCAGAATAGCTTTAGGATTGTAGCTCGGCTGGAAAGGCTTGCAAACTCTAGCTCGGTTGTTAAACAGGTAATCCCTATCATGCTGCGCAGATGGAATTAAGGGGCAATTGTGAGGGTAATTTATACAGGTAAATTGGGCCAGGCTAAGTAATGGGCCGGTGTGGGCCGGAGTATGAAAAGCAGAGTAAAAAGACCTCATTCAAGTAGTCCGGTCGCGGAAGAATGTTGTTATATCGGTTCAGGAGAGCGCTACGGTTAGCCCGGTTGGGTCTTTTAGCCGAAGTAAGAGAAGCTATCTTCCTGATTGTCTTGAGTTAGTTCGGCAAGTATCTTCTATGGATAGCTCGGTCGTAGTATGTGAAGCCGAGGTAGGAGACGGTAAGGCAGAGCCGGACTAGCGTATAGGTTGGTCACTCCGGTTAGTCTAACATGGCAATGATACTTCGGTCGTAAGGAAGTTCGGCTGTGGTAAAACCATCTCACTTGGTTTAAGCAGTGAGGGGGGTGTTGAGAGAAGCATTATCTCTCAGGAGTATGAATCCTAGGAGGACTCTGCATGGAGGAGTAAGAGTCCTACTAGGATTGTGCCACACGAAACCTATAAAAGCTCACCAATATCACCTTTGGAGAGGTAACACAACTTTGTTTTCTGAATACACAGAGCTTTTGTCTATTTGTCAAGCTTACTGACTTAGGCATCGGAGAGGTTTCCGGCACACACCCGCCGGCTAGCTCACGTTTGTGTTTTCAGGTGATAAAGCGACGTCGTACGGAGGAGCGCAGACTTGATCAACAGGATTATACGAGAAGGTGTATTTCTTTCCCATACAAGTACCCTAGGTTTGATAATCACACCAAAGAACATAAGAACAAAGCGACAAAAGTTACTTGAATGCTTCCCTCAAGCTTTGGCTTAACTTTTGTCAACTCTCTTCAACTCAAGATCCACTTTTAGTTGTTAATTAGCTGCTGTATTAGAATTAGGAATATCAGATTTGAAGGCTACGGTTTGAATTTCACTATTCTAACTCACTAAAAACACTTTTTTCACTTGGGAACCATCAAAAGGCAAGGCATGGAGGTCTATCTATGTATGGGAAAGGGGATCCTTGGGGATCAAGAAAAGTCATCCTAGGGCTTCCCTATCACTAACTCGTGGCGTCTCTCACTCAAATCGCGATATAGTCCTGAACGAAAAAGAATTCTAAGCAGGTTGATCGTACGTGCGGGTGCACTAGGGATGTGCAGTCACACAATAAGAACTTGCACATGCGGCCGCAAAAAAACACACACATTGTAAGTGTGACTAAATATTGGAAGTGAGCCACACATCCTTAACAGCCTTTTGTATTTTGAGCATGTCTCTCTCATTTGACATTGGATTGAGGTGAATCAAGTGGCATTGGAAAGCTAACTCAAAGGGTTACAAGTTTGTGTGAAATAGAAATTTTATATATATAAAAAATAAAAATAAAAAAATAACGTCTAATTAGTACACATTAATGTGTGTTTGGGAGGAAAAAAATTGGATACACACGTAACATTTGGCATAGTGCACAAAGCGGTTGCCCTATAGATTATTTTTAACTTAGGCTCTAACAAATTTTAAATTAATATTGCTTTTTTTTTTTTCTTTTTTTTTTTTCTTAGAAGAGTAATTACAATTCAAGAAATATTTGTATCATTAAATAGACTGCTACACCACAATAACTAGAAAATCAACAAAGCCTAATACAACCAATGAAGCCCAAGCCCAAACCCAACAACCACTACTAACTACATACAAAGCCCATAATGAGAAAGAAATAAACTACACTACAAAATATATTAAACTCCTCTCTATAAGAGTTGAACTCAAAATCTTATACTACAAAAGGTGTTGCACAACTATTACACCAAATGCTCTGGTTAAATTAATATGGCTCAAGTTATTAAAAAAATTCGATTGGGCTCAAATGAAGACCACCACAACTAGACCTCTAAACTTTTTTAACTTTGACTTCTCTTTGTTTTATTATTTTATTTTATTTTATTTTTTGATAAATTACAAATATATCCCTTAAAATTTGCTAAAAATACAAATTGCCCCTATAGCTCTAAAAATTACATTTTATACATTCAAGTTTCTAATTGTATAACAAATGATCCATTTTATTAATTAATCATCATGTCAATTAACAATTTTTAATGACATTAGAAATATACTTTAATTAACGATTTAGATAATTGTATTGTTGTATAGGACAGTAGTTAGAAATTTTATTTTATTTTTATTAATTATTTTAAATAAAAAATTATGACAATGAGATCCTTGTAATTTTTGAAATCACAGAAGACAATCCGTATTTTAAGCAAATTTTAGAGAGTAAATTTGTATTTTATCCTTGTTTTTTAAAGGTGCTAAAGTCTATTCCAGACACCTTCTAAGGATATATAAACCAATTATAGAATGAGACACAATTTATCATAGAGTAAATTACACTTTGCCCTATTTATGTTTGGTCATTTTTCTATTTTAGTCTTTAAAGTTTATTCTTTTTTACTTTAGCCCTTTATGTTTTAATTTGTATTTTAATTTACTCCAAAAACTAACTTATGTCCAAAATTAAATAGAAAATGATGCATTGACAACTACGTAATATAAAAATATTTTATTATATATAACTCACACATCTGATACAAACTCAAACTTCAATAAAATGAATATAATAATATATTTTTTTATGTTATGTGGTAGTTCATATGATATTTTCTATCTAATTTTAAATAGAAGTTAGCTTTAAGAGTAAATTGTAAAAAACTTGAAATCTAAAATGACAAAGTGGAAAAAAAATAAAATTTAAAGGTTAAAATGAGAAAATAGTTAAATATAAAGTGAGTAAAATGTAATTTACGCTTTATAATATGAGTGAATCTCACTTTTGTATATATATATATATATATTTTAATTTAAAAATCTTAAACCCACATAAAAAACTTTATTTGTTTATATAATTTATTTATGTGTTGTTAAGGAATTTGAAAAGGAATGGGGAATCGGTTTGAATCATTCCTTGGTGTTGTTGGACTTTGATCCGAGTAGAGTTAGCAGTGGAAGCACGTTAAGCATATCACCCCTCTTGGGTGGGATGGAAATAATTTACCAAAACGTCACGCTTTTACATTCCCCCCACAGAAGCGACTCAAACAAGTTTTCTCTTCTCCCAACCTCACGTATCATTCTAGGCGGAAGCAATACAAACACCAAACAACTCAAAACATTTTTAAAATATATTTTAATTTGATTTATTTATATAGTGAGTAAATTTTAGCACACTCAGGTTATAAGTTCATTTTTTAATCTTTTAAACCATTAAGCCTGAACTTTAATAATTTTGGGTCAAAAAGATACAAACTATTTGTTAAAATCAACTTATCTGTCTATTTTTTAAAATTCATCTAACTTGTTTATATGTTGAAATTCACCAAATCAATTTTTCTATATGTTGAAATTCATCAAACTATCTATCTATTTTAATGTGACACATGTCACTCATTCAACATTTTATGGGTTAAATATCACATATTTCTTCACCTCACCTCTACCACCACTTGTTGCCGCTGGTCACTGCTGTTGATTGCTAGCCGCGGCATGTTTTTATTATCAAATAAGATTTTTTCTTGAATCTAATGTCTTATATCCTCTTTGAACTTTTTACCAATTTTCTTTAAATGGTAAAAAAAATATAAGTAGTTTAATTTTTTTTTAAGGTATATATGTATATATATATATATATATATAAATTTATTGAGTCGAATAATAGATTATTTACATTTAATTTGAAATTTTAACAAATTTTAAAATATTTTGAACTTTAATTTACTATTTTGAACTGATTGTGAATGAATTTTCTATGAGTCCAACTTGAATAATTTGGTTCATTTTGCAGCCTAACCAATAGATTAAAGGGAGGTCATTTATAAAAGGTGTGAAACATTTGAGCAATTATTACGGTTAAAAGTATGAAAAATTATCAATAAGTGTTATTTTACCCTTAAGATTATAAGTGAGTTCTATCAAATTTTAATGTGAATAACTAAGTCATGTTTTTCATAACTTATTTTTAAAAAGTTCAATTCTTCCCAATGACATGTTTTATTCCAATTTTACCATCCTTACAAGAATTATATAAATAATTGTGATTTATTTGAGAATTATATTTTTAATTATAAAAATTAAACAAATTACATTCAACAGAATCATAAATAACAATTTGATCAAAAGAATTATGGCATACAATTCATCATTTTTCTGTTGCACTCACTATGAAAAATATATTTGGTAAACAATCAAAAAAAACCTGATTTTATTAATATTCCATTAAAAATTTGTGGAAAATAATATCGTGTTTTTGGAAGTACAAGACAATAGAAAATGATGAATATTATTCTTATATTTTTGTTTTTGGGAGTATGGAATGCTCTCTCTTGATAATAAATATTTGGTACTCTAGATATTATTCTTATGGGATAAGTTCCCATCCATACTTTATGAGAAAATAAAGTAAAAAATAAAATTGTTTGTAATATTTTTCTATATAATATAGATATAAACTAGATGAGATGTCAATGAAGTTTTAATTGAAATGGAGATTTTCATTCCCACTATTTTTTTTTTTTTTATCGACAAAAGAAAGCTTTATTGATGAATCGCATATAAATTACATGGCCACAGCTTCTCTCCGGTCCAAATCTGGACTGGACGGTGCTGTCCGGCCCTTGGGGGCCCACTACGGGTCGTGTTTCGATAATCTAAACCGTTCAATGTGTAGAACTCGTCGAGTACTATATGCCTATAAACAATCACGTTGATCGGATATCGATAGCTATATGATCAAATCAGTTTTTTATGAAAAAAAATGGACGGTGAAAAATAAACGGCTTACAAAAAACTTATTTGATCATATAGCTATTGATATCCGATCAACGTGATTTTTTACAGGCATATAGTACTCGACGAGTTCTACACATTGAACGGTTTCGATTATCGAAACACGACCCGTAGTGGGCCCCCAAGGGCCGGACAGCACCGTCCAGTCCAGATTTGGACTGGAGAGAAGCTGTGCCCAAATTACATATGGTAGGCAAACATCAATAAAGAGGAGCTTAGAGCTAGAAAAAGCTCCAACCTCTTAGTTGGTGAGAAACCAACAACACAAAAAAAACACCTAATTGACAGCAGTAGCTGAAAGACATGCAGCAGCAGATCAATTTCCTCTCTACATAGTTAAAATCCAAAAACAGTAGCAGATAGACATGCTCCAACCTCCTAGTTTCTACAATAGACATGCAGCAGCAGATCAAATCACACCCTTCCATCACAAAGCCTCATGAGGTATTGAAAACAGCATGACAACAACACTGCAAACCTACAAACCGTGCCTCCATCAGAACTACAAAACAGAGATGCTCTGTCTGAAGAACATCACAAACTAGAAGAAAACATGCAGCAGTAGTGACAAAAGCTCCAAACAATTCCCACCCATCCATCACAAAGCATCATTACAGATAGCTAGATTGCAGCAGCAGATTATTTGAGACCTTCACAACACTAAGGTCCAACCTCCTCCTACACAAAGCAGCCTGTCTCCGAGCCCTCCTGAAATCAGCAGTCAACCAGACAAACAGTAGGCCAAAACCAGACCAACTTAGCTCTGCCACACACGAGATATAAAACCAGCAGCACACACACTCAATTCAGCAGCAAACAACAAAATACAGAAGGCTCAAGCCAGACCAACTTATCTCTGCCCCACACCAGATATAAAACCAACAGCACACAACACTTACTTAAAAGACAGCAAAACTGAGCAAAATAAGACTTACCAGATAAACTACCAACAACTCTAGACCATCCATCCAAACCCAATCAAACCTGGTCTGATTTAAATTAGACAAAAGACCTTCACTCCACCTGAATCTAGAGCACATGCCCACTGCATTTTGAACAGCAACCTCTGAAGTACTGAACCTTACTGCAATTTGATCTGGTACAGATTGGACACTAAATCATGGACTGAATAATCCACCTTCGAGTGCCATTTGGACCACAAAGCTACCTGCAACTTAACTTATTCACAGAGAACTTGGAGATCAGAAATAGCATCCTTAAATAAGCATTGGTTTCTCAACTTCCATACTGACCATAAGACTATAGAGGGAATAATCTGCCAAACTTTGATTACCCAAGACTTGAATTTGGGCCTGCCACCATACCACCACTGCAACAGGCCTTCTATAGAACATGGAATAGCCCAAACCTGGTCCTACCACTCTACCATGTGAGACCAGCACTTCCATACCAGAGGACACAACAGTAGTACATTTTCAACAGTTTCGATCTCAGTTTGGCAAAAAACACACAGATTACTAGCACTTAAATGAAGAGCCCCCATTCTTTGAAGGTAGGATGAGGTTTTAACTCTGCCACGCCAAGCCAACCAATAGAAAAACTGCATCTTTGGAGGGGCCAATCTCACCCAGACCCCTGCTAGGACTACCAGACCATTCCCACCAGCTGCAGCCCTCCACCTCCACACAGAGGCAACTGAAAACTGCCCTGTCTTCTCTGCTAACCAGGAGCAGGAGTCCTCAACACCATCTCTGAGCCTAGGAGATAAGAACAGCATGCCTAATAGCCTCTGCAAATCCTCTTCTTCCTAAGCTAAGAGATTCCTTCTGAAATGAAGCTGCCACCCACCTGAGGCACCAATCTTTGCACTGAGCTGCTGCAAAGAATCCTCATTCTCTGTGGATAAACTAAACAATCTAGGAAATTCAGCCTTCAAGCCTCTGCCACCTAACCAAGGATCATACCAAAAATTTATCCTCCTCTCATTGCCAACTATTATTTTAACCTGTTCGCCAAAAAATTCACCCATTTGCTAATTAACCACAAAAAGTTGTGAGATAACCTTCCAAATCAATGAGACCCCTACTGGCTGATTCAATGAAGGTGACCATCCCCCACCAATTTTTCCATACCTAGAGCAGATCACTGCTTTCCACAGAGCTTTATCCTCACTGCCATACCTCCACCACCACTTTAGTTACAAGCATTCATTTACCACACCTAAGTCCCTAACTCACAAGCCTCCTTGATTCTTACCTTTTGTGACCTCCATCCACTTAACCATGTGCACTTTTCTGCTGGCAACAGAAGTTCCCCACAGAAAATTGGCTTGAATCTTAGAAATAGATTTTACAACCCCCTTTGGCATTTTAAAGATTGACAGGAAGTAGATAGGCAAATTAGACAAGGCTGATTTGATCAAAGTCAGTCTACCAGTATAAGACAACAATCTCTTTTTCCAAAAAGAGAGCTTCTTCTGAAATTTCGCCACTATTGGAGACCAAGTACTCTTTCTACTAGGATCGACCCCTAAAGGCAAGCCTAAAAAATTAATAGGCAATTTATTAGGCAGACAATTCAACACCTTTGCAAACTCCTTAGTCTAGTCTTCATGATAACCTACCCCACAAACCACACTTTTGTGGAAGTTTATTCTTAAACCAGAGATCACCTCAAAGCACCTCAAAACTCTTTTAATATTCAAGACTTCCTCCATGCCTCTTTCACAAAAAATGATGGTATCATCTGCAAATTGAAGATGAGAGATGCCCAGCTGATCAAAGCCTACTAATGCTTCCTTAAACAGGCCCTTCTCGATAGCCCTACCCAACAAAAGATTAAGGCCTTCAGCTACTATAATGAACAAAAATGGAGATAGAGGGTCACCTTGCCTTAACCCCTTTTGTGGTTGAAACTCCTCCGTGGGTGAACTATTAACTAATATAGACACCATAGTTGTTGTAATACAAGTCTTCATCCACCTAATCCACCTAGCCCCAAAGCCAAAACTACCCAACATTGATAGCAAAAATTCCCAACTTAATGAATTATAGGCTTTCTCGAAATCCAACTTCAAGATAATGCCCTTCTTCCTAGCTCTGTGCCACCCATCTACAACTTCATTGGCAATCAACACACCATCTAAAATATGCCTACCACTAACAAAAGCAGACTGCACCTCACTAATCACGGCTGAGAGAACCTGCTTCATTCTTTTGGACAACACCTTGGCCAAGATCTTGTAGATGAAGCTGACCAAGCTAATTGGCCTATAATCTCCCAATCCTGAAGGATTATCCCTCTTAGGAATAAGTACAATGAAAGAGCTATTAATCCCAGATGATAGCTTAGCATTTGTGTGAAATTCATGAAACATTTGAACAATCTCACGTTTCATGATAGGCCAACACTTTTTTATGCATGCCAAATTAAAACCATCTAGACCGGGGGCCTTGTTCCTGTCACAATCTTGAAAAGCTACCCAAATCTCATCTTCAGAGAACACTGCTTCCAAGTTAGCTGCTGCCTCTGAGTTAATAACATTGAAAGGGCCTGAAAACTTTGGCCTCACAGACCAACTCTCCATAAACTGCTTTCTAAAATGCCTCACCACAGCCTGTTTAATCTGAGCAGGGTCCTCAAAGCACACCCCTTCCACACACACTGAGTCTAACAAGTTCTTTCTCTGTCTCCTGCAAGCCATAATGTGGAAAAACCTAGTGTTTTTATCACCATTTCGAGCCCACAGCACCCTGGACTTTTGATGCCACAACCTTGCCTTATCTCTGCTTAATTTCCACACTAGACTCCTAACTTCTCTTCTACTTCTAATGCCCTCATCATCCAAAGACCCAGACTTTACCTTCAAATCCCAATCATGTAACTCCTCCTCAGCAGACTTTAGAAGAGAGTCAATATTGCCAAACACCTCATTGTTCCACACCCTTAAATGAGATCTTAAATCCTTCAGTTTCCTCATGAGTTTAAACCCAGCCCAACCTGATACCTGATTATTTTTCTAAATCTGTTTAACTGCAGGCATAAAGGTAGGGTATAAAAGCCAGGGGTTTAAGAACTTGAAGGGTTTGGACCCCATTCCCTTACATCCTCCCTCAACAGAATAGGGCAGTGATTTGATAAAGTTCTAGGTAAACCCCATTGCTTAAAGGAGAACTTTTCTAGCCATCTAGAATCCAGCAGGAATCTATCTATCCTACTCTATCTTTCCCCATCCAATGCATTACACCAGGTGAACTGTCTACCTAACAAAGGCATATCTGATAATTCCAATTTGTCAATAAACTCATTAAAATCCTTCATCCCCTCTCCCTCCTAGAGTACCCTCTCATCTTACTAATGAATCTGATTTCATTGAAATCCCCCCGCACACACCAAGGGTTTGGATAATAGGGGTAAACATTAACCAAAACCTCCCATAACTTTCTCCTACCTGCAACCTCATTAGGGGCATAAATATTGACTATGGTACACTCAAAACAAAGACCAGATGTACCTGATAAAAGAATAAAATTCTTACTGCAACAACAGTCACTAAGCTTAAAGACTTCTGGCCTCCAAATGCACAAAAGTCCACCTGCACTACCGTCTGAATCCACACTGTCACGACCCAAACCCGCCCTTATGGGTTTAGCACCGTAACCGGCCAGTAATCCGAGATTACCGAAGGTCTGCTTAACAGTAAGACAGTAAAACAGAGTACAGAGGCATGGCGGAAGCCAATACAGTAAACAAACAATGTCCAATGAGCTGTGACAGTCTGTATGCAAAAGATTTTTCATACATATATGCAGTCGGTGACAAAACAGTATGTACATCATATACAATCATTCCGAAACAGGGACCTAATCCCTATTATCAAGTACAGTAACAGTCTATACAGATACAGAGACAGACAGGGGAAATTAAAAACACCCCTAAGCCATAGCTTGGCAGGCTCGGAACCTCGCGGTGAGGCACAGTGGTTGGCTTGACAAAACTGAAGTTTACCCTAACGCTTCTAGCTTTGATCCGGTGCCTGTATACCTACATATATATATGAGCAGTGAGCTAAAGCCCAGTGAATAACACAATGCGTAAAGAGGTTTAGAATGAATGTCCTTACAGTAATGAAAACAGTTCATTAAACAGTATTTCAGTAATTCAGTATTTCAGTCATTCAGTCATATGTGGCACATCCATTAGCATAGCAGTACAGTAAATAGTAGGTCTTAAAGACCGAACAGTCGATGATGGCCATCAATCAGTAAACAGTAGTGGTTCCAACGAGGGAACCGACAGAGATCTCTGTAACAGTAACAGTCAGTAACAGTAATTGCTAAGGATGCCACAATACAGTTCAGAATATAGGACATACATTCATTTAGTTAACAGTATCAGTTCAGAAAGCAGTACAGTTCAGTATTCAGAAGATAATCATTTTGAACATATCTTTACACAATCGTTACTCACAGAGTTCTGGGCTACAGTAGGCTAGAGCGTCTCCTCGAAATGCCAACCCTAAACAGTGCAGAATGAACACACACTAAGCTACACAGTTTGGGAAGGATAATAATAATTTAATCCTTAATTGCCTCGGTGTGTTATACATCTATATCCTCATGAAGATGTCTTAAACTAGGCCTAAGAATGCCTAGGATGGAATGAGGATGCAAAGATGTATTCAGAAAACATTTTCAGAATTTGCAGTGAAACAGGGTCCCGCTCGAGCGCAGGTTTCCCACTCGAGCGGACATGCAAAGGTCTACGCTCGAGCGTAAACTCCCCCGCTCGAGCGTACCAAAAAGTACTGGATGCTCGAAAATCACGCTCGATAGGTGCTCGATAGCCGCTCGAGGGCAAGACACAAGGTCCCGGTCGAGCGCCAATTACCCCGCTCGAGCGGACTGAAATACAGTGCAAAGTACTGGGAGCTCGAATTTCTCGCTCGAGCGCCATATTCCCCGCTCGAGCGGAAGACCAAAATCTGGAAAATCCAGATTTGAGCTCCAAGCTCAAAACTCAAGTTTTCAAACACCAAATTCGATCCTCTTGAGCCCATTTTCTGGAAAACCTTTGTAAACACATAGAATCACATGATTTAAAGCTCCATTTATAAAATTCAAGCCCAAGGGTGTTTCAAACAACCTCAATTTCAAACCCATTTTCAAGAACATGATCTCAAACAAGACATGCATGACTTTAAATCGATTCAAAGCTTCAATACATGCTCTAATGAGCTCAATTCTTTCAAAAACAAGATGAAATCATAGTCCTAAACATTAACATGAACATGCATGCAACATTTGCCATGAAATCAACCCAAAACTCTTCAATGCACACATGCATGCAACAATTAAGCTTTAAGTCTACATGCTGGAACTAAATCATGCCTTAGCTCTACAATTTGACATGAATCATGCAAGAATTAACTTAAATACACAATGAAGAAGGTGAATTTCCTTACCTAAGTCTTCAATCACAAGACTAGAAGCTTAATTAGGCAATTTACACTTCAATTTCTTCAAGTCTCCAAGCAATTCAAGATGAACTCACTCTAACTCTCTATCCTCTCTCTCTAGTCGGCTATACAAGGAATTGGCTGAAGAAATATTGTGTTTTGAGTGTGATAAGGCTCAAAAAGGTTTAGGTAGTGGCCACTAAGTGGCATTTTGGCAATTAAGTCCAACTAATGCAATTTATCAATATTTAATCTAATTTAATCATACAAAATCAATTTTCAATTAATTACACCATAAAATCACATAAATTCTCATGATCCTAAATCATCAATCAATTTCTGGTTCGGCCGCCGATAAGGCCTTCAATTTGTAGTTTAAACACAAAGACATGAACAGATAATTTGGCAAGCAAACAGATAGAATACAATTTAACTAACATATACTCAGTCAATCAGTTTCAGATTTCAGTCAGTCAGTTCAGTATTTCGTTTACTTCAGTTATCAATCATAATCAGTCTCGGTTTAACAGTAGTCAATGATCATTCGGTAAATAGTGGTGAGGGTTATTACAGTCTCCCCTCCTTAAAAAGAGTTTAGTCCTCTAAACTCGAGTTTCCTTCATTCTGGAAGAAAACAGGATTTAGTGGAAACAGTTCAGGATATCTTTTAGCCATGTCATCTTCCCTTTCCCAAGTGGCATACACACCACCATGGTTTTGCCAGTCAACTTTCACTAACGGAATCTCTTTGTTTCTCAACTTCTTGATCCGTCTGTTCACAATCTGTATAGGCCGTTCCTCGTAAGTGTAGTCATCACTCAACACTACACGAGTAGGCTCTATCACATGGAAAGGATCCCGGAGATAATCTCTCAACATCGAAATGTGGAAGACGTTATGCATATGCTCCATTTCAGGAGGAAGCACAACTTGATACGCCACCGGATTGATTTTCTCAATAATCTCATATGGTCCGACATATCTTGGCGCTAAGTTGCCTTTGACTCCGAAACGAGTCTGGCCTTTCATCGATGTCACTTTCACAAAGACGTGATCACCCACTTCATATTCTTTGTCTCGCCTTCTGGCATCTGCATAACTTTTCTGTCTGCTCTATGCAGTTTTCAATCTCTATTGTATCAGTTTCACTTTCTCAGTCGTTTCATAAACAATCTCGGGCCCGAGCAAAGGCCCATCTCCAACTTCTGCCCAGCAAATCGGAGATCTACATTTCCTACCATACAATGCCTCAAAAGGCGCCATACCGATACTTGAATGATAACTGTTGTTGTAGGCGAATTCAGCTAAAGGCAAATGGCTTTCCCAGTTTCCCTGAAAATCAAGGACACACATTCTCAATAAATCCTCCAGAGTCTAGATGGTCCTTTCTGACTGGCCATCTGTCTGAGGATGATAGGCACTACTCAGTCTCAATTCAGTACCCAGTGCAGTCTGTAGGCTTTGCCAGAATCTCGATGTAAACTTCGAATCCCTGTCAGAAACTATAGACACAGGCACTCCATGCAGTCTAACAATTTCATCAATATAGAGTATAGCCAATTTGTCCGCATTATAAATTGTCTTGACAGGTAAGAAGTGTGCAGATTTAGTCAGTCTATCAACAATAACCCAAATTGAGTCCATACCTTTTCTGGAACGAGGCAATCCAACGATAAAATCCATAGTAATATGTTCCATTTCACTCCGGTATGGGTAAGGGTTGCAGTAAGCCTGCGGGTCGCTGATGTTCCGCTTTGACTTGTTGGCAATGAAGACATTTCGATACAAAATCGGCAATTTCTTTCTTCATTCCCGGCCATCAGAAATTCTGTTTCAGATCTTGGTACATTTTCGTATTCCCTAGATGGATAGAAAATTTTGAATTGTGGCCCTCTTGCAAAACTCTTCTTTTCAATTCAGATTCATTCGGTACACACAGTCTTCCTTGAAATTTCAGTACATTATTTTCAAATTTGAAACCCGGTCTCGGTTTAGATTCTTTTCTTCGATGATCTTCTTCAAGAAGTCATCCGTTTGCTGTTTCTCTTTAATTTCTTCGATCAATGCCGGTTGAGCAGAAATAGCAGCTATTGTTCCACCTTTTCTCTCAAAACAACTTCAATTTCAGATTTTTCAAGGTCACAAAGCAACTCTTTCTGTCCAGTGAGCAAACAAGCTAAATTTGCAATCGACTTCCGGCTCAGTGCATCGGCAACAGTGTTGGCTTTCCCCGGATGGTACAAAATCTGTAGGTCATAATCTTTGATCAATTCTAGCCATCTCCGCTGCCTCATATTCAGTTCTTTCTGAGTGAAGAAATACTTCAGACTCTTATGGTCGGTATATACTTCACATGTCGCCCTATAAAGGTAGTAACGCCAGATTTTCAGTGCAAATACTACTGCAGTAAGTTCCAGGTCACGGGTCGGGTAGTTCTTTTCATGCGGTCTCAGTTGTCGGGAAGCATAAGCAATTACTCTCCCATTCTGCATTAAAACACACCCCAAACCCTTATGAGAAGCATCACTAAATACAGTATAACCATCCGTACCTGAAGGTAAGGTAAAAACAGGTGCAGCCACGAGTCGAGTTTTCAACTCTTGGAATGCTGATTCCCTTTGGTCAGTCCAGTCAAATGATATCCTCTTCTGAGTTAATTGAGTCAATGGTAAGGCAATTTTGTAGAAATCTTTGACAAATCTTCTGTAATATCCAGCCAAACCCAAAAAGCTTCGGACTTCTGTCACGTTTGCTGGTCTAGGCCAGTTTACTACAGCTTCAATTTTTTGCGGATCAACGGAAATCCCATCTTTGCTAACAACATGCCCCAAAAACATAACATGATCAAGCCAAAATTCACATTTAGATAGTTTAGCATAAAGTTTCTGTTCTCTTAAAGTCTGTAGGGCAAGTCTCAGATGATGTTCATGTTCTTCTATACTTTTGGAATAAATCAGTATGTCATCAATGAATACAACTATAAAGTCATCAAGGTATGGTTTAAAGACTCTGTTCATGAGGTCCATAAATGCAGCAGGTGCATTGGTAACTTCAAAAGGCATAACTAAAAATTCATAGTGTCCATACCTCGTTCGAAAAGCAGTTTTATCAATGTCCTTAGGTTTAACTTTCAGCTGATGGTATCCGGATCTGAGATCGATCTTAGAGAACACTTGAGCACCCTGTAACTGATCAAATAAGTCATCAATACACGGCAATGGGTATTTATTTTTCACAGTTACCTTGTTCAGCTCATGGTAATCAATGCACAGTCTCAGTGAGCCGTCTTTCTTTTTCACAAACAAGATAGGTGCGCCCCACGGTGAAGTACTGGGCCTGATAAACTTCTTGTCTAACAGTTCTTGTAGTTGCACTTTCAATTCCTTCAGTTCAGTCGGAGCCATTCTGTATGGAGCTTTGGATACTGGCTGTGTTCCCGGAATCACATCAACGGTGAACTCAATCTCCCTGTCAATCAAATCCCCTGGCAGATCATCTGGGAATACATCTGGGAATTCTCTGACTATAGGAATACAGTTCACATTAGTTTTAACATTATCATCAGTAGATACAGTCAATACAGAACACAGATATCCTTTACAACCCTTTCTAATCAATTTAACGGCTTTCACAGACGAAATCAAATACGGAGGAGGTACTACTCCAACCCCATTAAACACAAACTCGGGTAAACCAGGTGGACGGAAAACAACTTGCTTGGTCACACAGTCAATGGTAGCATGATATTTTTGTAACCAGTCCCATCCCAATATTACATCAAAATGATCAATGTTCAATGGCAGTAATAGTAAATCAATAAACAGATGCATATCCCCAACAATAATCTCACAAGCAGGATACATATATGCACATGTCATGGATCCCCCAATAGGTGATGATACAGCTAACAGATAATTCATAGGTTCTAAGGGTCTATTCAATTTCCGTGAAAAAGCATGCGATACATATGAGTGTGTAGACCCCGAATCAATCAGTACATATGCATTTTGAGTACAAATAGAGAGGATACCTGACACAACGGTCTCAGTATTTTGTACGTCTCCCGGTACTAGGGCGAAGACTCGGCCCTGCCTCATAGGCTCTTTCCCGGTAGCTTTGGGGTTCGGTTTTGGTGCAACAGTTGATGCTGCTGCGCTTGTGCAGCTTTACTATTGGTCTGCGGAGCAGAGGGGCAGTCTTTAACCATGTGGCCCACCTTGCCACACCTGTAACAGGCTCCAGATATTTTGTAACAAACCCCTTTGTGCTTTCTGCCACATTCAGAACAGGGTGGGATGAAACCACTCCCTTGGCTGGGGTTAGTTGTTGACCCCGTATTCTGTTTCTTGTTCAATGGGTTATGCTTGCCTTTCTTGAACTTAAAACCCTGCCTTTTACTACGCCATTCAGATGCGGCGTTTCAGATTGTTTCACAGCTTCGATGTTCGACTCAACCATCAATGCTCGGTCGAGAACATCTACATAGGTCGGTAGCTTTAAAACACTTATTCTGTCGAGTATTGCAACATTAAGGCCGCCTTCAAATTTTCTGGCCTTATTGTAGTCAGTGTCCACCATATGTGGTGCATATCTAGCAAGCTCGGTGAACTTTGTTTCATATTCAGCCACGGACATCGTGCCCTGTCTCAGTTGTTCGAATTCAGTCACTTTCCTGTCCCTGACACACTGGGGGAAATACTTTTCAAAGAAGGACTCCTTAAACTGAGCCCAAGTCACTACAGTGTTGGTGTCACGGATCAGCATCCACCACCTTCTGGCCTCTTCTTGCAAGGTGAAGGTAGCTAACAGTACTTTATTTGCTTCCGAGCACGGAAACACTTCAAATAACTTTTCTGTTTCAAGGACCCATGCTTCAGCTTTTAGCAGTTCCAGGCCTCCCTGAAAGGATGGCGGTTTCATTTCGCTAACTTCTGGGTGAGAGCAATTATGTCCCCATCATTCACATTGACATTATGTTCCGCTGTACCGGAGGAGGAGGTGGGGGCTGTTGGTTTTGTTGTTGCTCTAATCTTGCAGTTATTAGTTCCATCATTCTTTCCATCTTGCCATTCTTGCCTCAGTGGATGAGGATTCAGATTCATTTGCGGTTCTTGTATTATCCATTTCACTATAAGCAGTGGTAGCAATTATAAACATAAACAGTTGCATACTTAAACAGTTTAACACATTAGCATATATTCAGTCATGTCATAATCACACACTTTTCATGCTCATGAAATGCCCTAATCACTTTTCTAGGACATCCTATAGCTCATCTGGACACGTGTGTGCGGTATAACTCGTGGTTAAGTATCGCTCTGATACCACTCTGTCACGACCCAAACCCGCCCCTATGGGTTTAGCACCGTAACCGGCCAGTAATCTGAGATTACCGAAGGCCTGCTTAACAGTAAGACAGTAAAACAGAGTACAGGGGCATGGCGGAAGCCAATACAGTAAACAAACAATGTCCAATGGGCTGTGACAGTCTGTATGCAAAAGATTTTTCATACATATATGCAGTCGGTGACAAAACAGTATGTACATCATATACAATCATTCCGAAACAGGGACCTAATCCCTATTATACAGTACAGTAACAGTCTATACAGATACAGAGACAGACAGGGGAAATTAAAAACACCCCTAAGCCATAGCTTGGCAGGCTCGGAACCTCGCGGTGAGGCACAGTGGTTGGCTTGACAAAACTGAATTTTACCCTGACGCTTCTAGCTTTGATCCGGTGCCTGTACACCTACATATATATATGAGCAGTGAGCTAAAGCCAAGTGAATAACACAATGCGTAAAGAGGTTTAGAATGAATGTCCTTACAGTAATGAAAACAGTTCATTAAACAGTATTCAGTCATCAGTATTTCAGTTATTCAGTATTTCAGTCATTCAGTCATATGTGGTACATCCATTAGCATAGCAGTACAGTAAAAGTAGTAGAAAGACCGAAAGAATGAACATCGGATGCCTCAATCGTAAACAGTAGTGGTTCCAACGAGGGAACCGACAGAGATCTCTGTAACAGTAACAGTCAGTAACAGTAATTGCTAAGGATGCCACAATACAGTTCAGAATATAGGACATACATTCATTCAGTTAACAGTTTCAGTTCAGAAAGCAGTACAGTTCAGTATTCAGAAGATAATCATTTTGAACATATCTTTACACAATCGTTACTCACAGAGTTCTGGGCTACAGTAGGCTAGAGCGTCTCCTCGAAATGCCAACCCTAAACAGTGCAGAATGGACAACACTAAGCTACACAGTTGGGAAGGATAATAATAATTTAATCCTTAATTGCCTCGGTGTGTTCTACATCTATATCCTCATGAAGATGTCTTAAACTAGGCCTAAGAATGCCTAGGATGGGATGAGGATGCAAAGATGTATTCAGAAAACATTTTCAGAATTTGCAGTGAAACAGGGTCCCGCTCGAGCGGACATGAAACAAAGGTCTACGCTCGAACGTAAACTCCCCCGCTCGAGCGTACCAAAAAGCACTGGATACTCGAAAATCACGCTCGATAGGCGCTCGATAGCCGCTCGAGTGCAAGACACAAGGTCCCACTCGAGCGCCAATTACCCCGCTCGAGCGGACTGAAATACAGTGCAAAGTACTGGGAGCTCGAATTTCTCGCTTGAGCGTCATATTCCCCGCTCGAGCGGAAGACCAAAATCTGGAAAATCCAGATTTGAGCTCCAAGCTCAAAACTCAAGTTTTCAAACACCAAATTCGATCCTCTTGAGCCCATTTTCTGGAAAACCTTTGTAAACACATAGAATCACATGATTTAAAGCTCCATTTATAAAATTCAAGCCCAAGGGTGTTTCAAACAACCTCAATTTCAAACCCATTTTCAAGAACATGATCTCAAACAAGACATGCATGACTTTAAATCGATTCAAAGCTTCAATACATGCTCTAATGAGCTCAATTCTTTCAAAAACAAGATGAAATCATGGTCCTAAACATTAACATGAACATGCATGCAACATTTGCCATGAAATCAACCCAAAACTCTTCAATGCACACACGCATGCAACAATTAAGCTTTAAGTCTACATGCTGGAACTAAATCATGCCTTAGCTCTACAATTTGACATGAATCATGCAAGAATTAACTTAAATACACAATGAAGAAGGTGAATTTCCTTACCTAAGTCTTCAATCACAAGACTAGAAGCTTAATTAGGCAATTTACACTTCAATTTCTTCAAGTCTCCAAGCAATTCAAGATGAACTCACTCTAACTCTCTATCCTCTCTCTCTAGTCGGCTATACAAGGAGTTGGCTGAAGAAATATTGTGTTTTGAGTGTGATAAGGCTCAAAAAGGTTTAGGTAGTGGCCACTAAGTGGCATTTTGGCAATTAAGTTCAACTAATGCAATTTATCAATATTTAATCTAATTTAATCATACAAAATCAATTTTCAATTAATTACACCATAAAATCATATAAATTCTCATGATCCTAAATCATCAATCAATTTCTGGTTCGGCCGCCGATAAGGCCTTCAATTTGCAGTTTAAACACAAAGACATGAACAGATAATTTGGCAAGCAAACAGATAGAATACAATTTAACTAACATATACTCAGTCAATCAGTTTCAGATTTCAGTCAGTCAGTTCAGTATTTCGTTTACTTCAGTTATCAATCATAATCAGTCTCGGTTTAACAGTAGTCAGTGATCATTCGGTAAACAGTGGTGAGGGTTATTACACACACTCATAAACTCCATCTCTTCGTAAGGCCATATAGTCTTCACAAAACTAGCATCCACCGAACTTCTTTTTGATTCTTGTAGTAATAAAACATCCACACTCCTTTCCCTCACCAGTTGCTTAATTTCCCCCCTTTTTTCTAACCTTCTCAACCCTCTAACATTCCAAGATAAAATATGCATGATTAAACTGATATAACACCCTCATTTCCCCAAATTGCAACCAGCTAGCTTCTATTTTCCCCAACTGCACCTGCAAGTCTTTCCACATCATTCTCCTCTAACTCCACAATTTTGTTTACAACTTCTTCCTCTCTACCTTGGTACTGCAGCCGCAGAATTGCTCATACCTTCAGAGTTGACTGCGCTTCTTCAATTAAATTCCTTCTTCTACTCCTCGATTGACTTTGAGAGGATGACAAAGAGGAAGCTACTGCTGTTGCTGTGGCTCTAAAAATGGCACCTCTGTGGAAGCCAAAGCTGCCGGCTACTCCCCTTTGTTTGCTGATGCAACCAGCTATCCTACTACCCCTCCTCGAAACAAAGCCTTTTTTTACGAGTGGTACCTGCTTCATGGTCTGCAACTTTCTTACCTTTACTGCTTACAGCAACATATTTTCCCAAATTATTCTGAATGGACTGAAACACATTGGGCCTGAGTATGGGCTGGGCCACACTATCTTCCAATTTCAACCTCTCCTTATTATTTGATCCACTGGGCAAAGGCCCCAGCTTGCACCCCCTCAAGTAAAACTTCAAGATTAATATTTGATCTTCCCTCCTCTGACCCACACCACTCTGTAAAAGGCCCAGGATAGCCTATAGCCCCGTTTGGAATTTGAATGTTGTTCATCATTTCCTGTTGTGAGTTAACTACTTTAACCATACCTTCCTCCTTGGAGCATGCACCTATGCCATCATAGCCCATGCCTCCCTGTAGAACACCTTCGGCCACTGCATACTTACCATCATCATCCCTACCCAACATATCTGGTCTGTCTGGCTCTGTCTCCAACACCCTACTCACCTCATTAGAGCCACCCCTCATGACCTCCTCTCTTGCTAAAGAAGCTTTCTAGGCACTCCTCATACAATCTCCATTGCCAGATAACTAATCCACCTCTTCATTATCTTTGGATGGAAGAAGAACAAGGTTATTTCCCCTACTAGAACTTGAACTCGAACATAAACAACATGGTAATTCCTCGCAGACCCTTACAGGATAAAGAGTTCCTTTACATTCCAAGTGAACAGTCGTGTTGATCATCTTCATACACCTCATTAGTACTCGAACTCTGCCTTGCTGAAAGGTTTGAGGATTATTAACATCCTCCTTGTAGACACCCCATTTTTGACCGACCTTGAGACTCAGACGTCATCGATTGAGCGCTCGGTGATAGTGCATGTTGTGCTCGTTTCGAGTTTCCGGAGTTTCTGGCTGAGTGCCTTGTCTCCGGGCCTCTGAACTCTTTGTGCTTTGGCTCGGTTTGTGGACCAAGCCTTGTTTCTCTTCCCTGGAGGGAGAGAGGGTCTGTAGACTACCTTTTTGTGGTCGTAGACCACTTTTCTCCCGTAGACCACTTTTGGTGCCCGTAGACTAGTTTTTGTGGCTTTCGGCTGCGCGCCTCGACCCCCGGACTCTCGTGTTGCATCCCTTTTGGTTTGTTTTTGGCACAAACCTTGTTTTCCTTGCTTGGAAGGTGGAATAAAGGTGGGAGACCAGTTTCTCTCCCTGAAAACCACTTCTCTTCCCCGCCAGCCAGTTTTCTGGTCAGCCAGCTGGGTTTTTAATCGAGCAGCCCTCGCTAAATCAAGCATATCCTTTTGAATACTTGGATTTCAGCTATGAGGCCACCACCGTTGGAAAGCTTACTTCTGGGGGTTCATTTTACACTCAAGAATCTCCTAAAGCCAAGTCCGGATAGGGGAGATATGGTTGGTTGAAGTAGGGCATCAATCCAGTTGAATGGAAACTGCGCGGCTTCACCAAAACAGGCATAACTTTTTGCAAAGTTGAAATTTTGATGCAAGGCTGGCGCCATTGGAAAGCTAACTTCTGGGGCTTCAATCTAGACACTGGCCGACCAATTTTTTGGCCTTTCCAACCACTTGCCGACCACTTGCTCTTCTTGCAGACCAGAAAAAGTAGCTGGCCGACCAGTAAAAGTAGTTGGCCGACCACTTCAACTGGTCGGCCACTTTCCTTCAGCTTTCTGAAGATATTTTCTTGCCAGCTGTGCCAGCTGTTGGGCACAGAAACTATCCTCAATACACATGTATGGAGGGATTGCTTGGAGCTCCAAACTTTCTCAACAAGCTTGAACTTTGTTTTTTCTATATAAGGGAACCTCCTCCCTCATGCCTTAGGTTTAGATTTTGTGCTTGAAAGTTATACATACACCTTTGTATCTATCTTGTATCTTCTCTTCATATTTGTGTTCAAAAGTGCATATTCTTCACACTTTAACACACAAACACACACTCAAACACCATACTCTTGTAGCTGAGGTCCCTTGAAGTTGTTTTTGAAGTTTTTGGACCGGTTTTGGTTAGAAAAAGTTGCTGGAGTTGTTGCTCTAGAGTTGTTCTACAAGGGTGAGAAA
Organism: Camellia japonica; assembly: GCA_030407325.1. Classification (NCBI taxonomy): domain Eukaryota; kingdom Viridiplantae; phylum Streptophyta; class Magnoliopsida; order Ericales; family Theaceae; genus Camellia; species Camellia japonica. The sequence goes on along the minus strand of JAPPVO010000019.1, from coordinate 143,440,632 downwards.
CTAACCTTTTAAACCCTTATTTTTGCTTAAGCTTTTGGACCTACTTGCATATTGTTTTAGGCCTAACTTTCTACTGCAAAAAGGTCTAATTTTGCATGCTTGTAATGTTTGTTTGAGGTCACTTTTGTGTTGGGGGTAGTCTACCCCATCTTAGGCCTTGTTCGGCCTTGTTCTTGTGCCATCTTTTTAAGCTATTGGGATCACCTTGTTTTGGCCTTCTCACCACTGAAACTCAGAGGAATTTTAGTGGTGGAAATGGTGTTTTGAGGTCCCAAATGGGAGAGGGTCATTCCTTCTTCTTGTGTTCTTGAATGCTTGCTTCATTTGCCTCATGTTTGAGCATGTTTGTTAAGCTTGTGTTGGCCACATCTCAGCCTATTTTAGGCCTTATTTCAGCATGGCATACCACTATTTTGACTTGGTTTTGTCATTCCTTGCATGCCTTATACACTTGTAGTGTAAATCTTGCAAACTAGCTTTGTGTGCTTTATAAAGTAGCATGTCTTTCTAGCTTGTTTTAAGTCCATCTCAGCATGTTCTTGGTGTTGTTTTGCCATGATATACCTCTGTTAAGGTTTTTTTTGATAACCCCATGCATGCTCCATGCACTTGTAGTGCAATTCCATGAATTTGCCTAATATGCATCATGCTTTAGACTGTCATTCTAGCACGATTTTGGCTTAACTCTAACAAGCTTTTGTCCATGTTTTAGCATGTTCTAGCTCTGATTTGTGTTGATTTGGTCATGCATGCCATGCTTTGTATAGCTATAGTGCATTCTAGCTTGTTAGCTTTGTGTATCGAGTCCACTAGCATGCATTGCTTGGCTTATTAGAATGATTTGACATCATTTGTTAAGAGATTTCAGTGAATGTTTCATGGTCATACACTCATATCTTTCACTTATTCCATGCTTTGAAGGGTTGGTCCTTTATGCCCTTAACATGAGTCATTGTGTATGCCTTCATGCCTAAGCTTGCGAGCTATCATTTCAGTGTGTTTTTGGGGTTATTTTGCCATGATATAACTATGATTTTTGTTGGCGAAGCCATCTCATGCTTGGTCTTGGTAAGTGTAGTGTAATCCACCCTATTTGCCTTGTATTCATCATGCCTTATGCCCTTCATGCTAGCTTGTTTTGGCTTCCTTCTATACATGTTTTAGACTCATTTTGACATGTTCTAGGACTGTTTTGGGTTGCCCTTACCATATGCTTCATGTTTTGCATAGCTGTAGTGCAAATGCCTATGCTAGCTTCAAGCTTTGGGTACCATAGCATGCTTCATTTGTGTTGTGCACATGATTTGGCATCATGTACCATGACATTTCAGAGCATGTAGCATTGACATGTTCCCACTTCATTCACTCTTTAAGTGCCTTTGAGTGTTATGCATTGTTGCCTTGTTTATGGCTTAGCTTGTATGCATGCATGCCTAGGCCTTTGAGCCCTCATCTCAGCATGTTTTGGTCCTTGCTTAGACCTAATTAAGCTCTGTCCATGGTTGGTTCATGCATTTGTGCCATGTGTTGCATGTCCCTTTGTATAGTCCTCTTCGCTAGCCTTATGCCTTAAGGACCTAGCATGCCATGCTTATGTTGTTTGAATGATTTGGCATCATTTCTTGCTTAATTTCAGAGCTTATAGTGTTGTTACACTCTCATGTTTATCACTTCTTGAGCACTCTTGAGAGTTGTGCTCTTATGTCCAGTTGATGGGCCATTGCATTTAAGTATGCTTATCTTGATCTTCATGCTTTAGTTTTATCATTATGGCTACTGATTTGGGCATGACTGAGGTCTGTCTATTTTGGTCTAAGTCCATCGAGCATGTTATGTGAATGTTGTTACATTGCATAATGTTGTTGCGTGTTTATATTGCCTTGCATTGTGTTATGCATGCATTAGCATTGTTTGCATGTCATTAGCTTTGTTAAGTTGATCATGTCACATTGCATTGATAGCATGCTCATGTTACATTGCATTGAGTATGTCATGTTGTTCTTCGCATTGAGTATGCCATGTTATTCATCGCATTGTGTATGCCATGTCCTTTGCATTGTGTATGCCATGTTACATTGCATTGTGTTTTGCATGATTAAGTTGCATTGCATTTGTTTGGATTAGGTGTTAATCCAAACACGAGAAACGAGGGACGTTTCATACTTGAAGTGATGAAACGTGCCTCAATTCTCGGTCGCCGACGCTCTTGATCATACATGATAGAGTTTAAGGCTTTATGTGTTTATGTGTGCATTCATTTTACATTGAATTGTGCAATTTGGCTTCTCGGCCATCATGCATCGAGATACGCGATTGGTGGCCCGAAGGTTGAGAACCGCACTCCCTTGAGCTTATAAAATGATAGGGAGGGTGGTTGTGCACACATATCTTGCAAGTACATTGCCATGCCCTTTCTTACTCTCTGTTGCAGCAAATTGGAGAAGTGCAGCAAAAACTGGTTGGCCAAAGTGGTTAGCCGACCACTTTTTCTGGTCTGCAGCAAAGAAAAGTGGTCGGCAAGTGGTCTCCCACATCAACAATTGGTCGGCCATCTTCCTACAAGTCCCCAAGGTGAGTTAGAAGCTTTCTGGAGCTTGGTGCAAGGTTCTGAGAACAATTGCAAACAGAGGCAAATTGGGGCATCGTGACAGATTTCTGAATGAGACGACCGAGCATGCATATACTTCCCGCCTTGAAGCTCCTGATTTATCGCTTTACTTAGCTGATTTGATTAGCTAGTTAGCTATTCGGTTTGTACTTAATTAGTTAATGCATTTAACTATTCAATTTGTGTTGTAATAGCTTAATTAGTTGGCTAGTTTTGTGATGTAATAATTAGTTTAATTAGCTTAGATTAACTAGTTAGCTTCTTATTCGGACCCTCCATCGAGAGGGCCAACTGTTGTAATAAGTGTGCGTATGTGTGATGCATGTCTTCCAACCCCCATTTCTTTCTCCCTTTTATTTACCAGCTTTTGATGGTTAGATTAGGGCATATTTCAATTAGCATCCTTATGCTTTGCATGCGTGCATCATTCATCTGTATTACATGCACCGGGCTCGGCGCATCATACTAACTGCATTGTATTTCAATACCAATTTGAATACATGTATCAAGTTGCATTTCATATGCCATTCTAGAATAGCCGAGCCTATTTTAGCTGCATTTTCGCATGTGTTGCATTAGCCATTTTAACATGAACTAGGATCATGCATGATTTCTAACTAGTTCTCTGTTTTGGCTCGGAGTACACTGTGAGTGTTTACGCTTTAGCATACTGCATATATGTAAGTATTGCCATGTTAGCATGCTTGCCATGAGGCTAACTGCTTAAGTGTTTAACTGCTTGAATGCCTGTGGGTGAAGGTTGGATTGCTTGAATTAGAACAATTCATTGAAATCCGCGTCTTAGCCTACTTGCGAGTAGCAAACTTTAAACCATTTTCAAACAAACGAACATGCAATGTTTTGTTCCAACTTAGGCGATCTAGTCATACTTGTATGTTGTGCGCATCACATAGTAATCCTAGGTTAATAACCGGAATAAGAACACATGTGTCTTCAAAAACAACATATCATGTTAGTAAAGGCCGATCTTTGATCGGGCGAGCGGGGGTGCTCATTGCATGACCTTCCCCTCTCATACCCAAGTTCCCGAGCCGAGGTAACTTTGGTGATGACGGACACGTGGCCTTAGGCACGAGTCAGGGTTTCCTAAATTCCTCCAAAATAAAATATTTATGTGGCGACTCTGTATCTGGTAAAGCAGTCCATGTTTGGCATTTCTTTCTAAAAATCAGTTTTCCAAAACGATTTGCCGGATTTGGATTCTTTGGTGATTTATCAGTCTCACATTGCACTTTGTGAGATTAGATTCAGAACCGTGACATGAGTCCGAACTGTAGTAGCTAAAGAACAAAACGGATTCGCGCCCTCGCGCGCGGAGCCGGGGAGTTCTCCGGTCGGTCTACACTCCTCAAGTTGGACCACCATCCCCCAATGACTAGCTATACTGCGAAAGGTAATGACACTCCACAGATTGATTGGGATGCCGAAGCAGCACAGCCAAACACACCTCTCCTGCTATACGAAGTGACCTTCCCCCCATTCTTCAACTGAATCACACCACTCTTGGCACCACGTTCCCAGCTTAGCCTTCCCTTCCTTCATTTGTTGAACTGAGCTGAAAGTTAGCAACACTAATCTGCCTCCACACTCCCTTGCAATCACATCCTTCATCCCCTTTTTGTATAACTCTGCTCTAAACTCCTTAAAAGCTAGAAAACTGCACAATGTCACAACTAAGCTTTCGTACCTCCACCAATTTCCTTCCTCGAAAGTCTTGATCACCATCTTCTCTCCTTCACTTGCTTTTCCATTAACCAGTGCCTCAGCACATGACCTCTTTTCTCTCTAAAACTGCATCTGCTACACTTGAAGCCGATGTTGGATCCTCGTCCCAACTTCATTCCTACATAGCCCCCTCTGCACCATTGGAACAGAACTTTGGGATTTTTGATACTCTGCTTTTTTCACCATCAAAGCCCTATTATCACACCACAGACCATCTGCCTTCTGGATCGCTATCTCTGCAGCCACTTCACAATCGAACCTAACAAAACCAAATCTAGATCTTGTTGCTTGCCTTCTTTTCGCTGGGATGAACACATCTTTTACTATACCAAACTTACGAAAAAGAGTGAACAACCCTTTAGGATCCATTGATTCTGGGATGTTATCCACGAAAATGGTGATTAGCCCTTGCTCCTTCCGAGATCCTCTCTGCCAACTCGTATTCTTTCTTCTTCGTATTATTAGGTTCCATCTACCTTCTCTCTCTGCCATTCTTGAATCTGTTTTTTCATTCCCACTATTAAATTGAGTGGATCTAAATTTATCAATATAACTATGATGTGTCCTTCATATAAATCAATTAAAATGAAGAAAAGCATCGCATATGAGTAGGGATAAGTTCCTTCCATATCTTATCGTTTCATATCTCTTTATACTCCTTCTATGGGTCATAATTTGGATCAAATTGATAATTTAAATCGTCTATTTCGTAGGCCTCACAATAAAGATTATCCTTGCAAAAAATTAATTTCATCAGATAATATAAATATGGAAACAAATCACATTTTGTTTTATAAAATATATGGTTTAAATTTAATTATATTTACCATGCATTTTATATAACGAAATGCGATTTCTTTTTATATTTACAATTTTCTGATGAAGTTGATTTTTTGCACGAATGACCTTCATTGTGGAGCCTACGAGATAAACAGTGAGAATTATTGATGTAGATCCAAATTGAAACTTACAAAAAGAGTATAGGTATGGAGAGATAAGGTATAGAGGAGAGATTATCCCTATCCATATGAGGTCCTTTTCTTGATTTATACGATGGACATATCATAGTTATATTGGCATTGTTTGGAAATTTGATTATTTTAGTTAGCTTTTTAACTATTTTAGTTTGACTAAAAAAGCTATATTTGGAAAGTTGTTTTTTTTTTTTTTTTTTTTTTTTTGTAATTGGTTTGATGGTTGTGAGAAAAAAAAGTGAAATGATTATGAGTTGAATGTGACATTTTGTCTTATTGACTATTTTAACCTATTTTATCTTTTAATAAACTATTTTAACTCAATTCTCCTCCCAAAAAGAAGGCCATTGATATTTTTCCCATTGAATTTAGATCCATCCCATTTAATATTGGGAATGAAAATCTCCATTCCAATTAAAATTAAATTGACATCCTTAATATTATATTGGGGATTAGCCACCTAAATTCTTAATATTATTTAATCTCCTCAAAACCATTACAATAAGCATCCTTATATAAGAAAAATAACATAAACTTCCTAAATTGATTAGAGTTCCTAGCATAATTAATTTCCTAACATTCGACAGTCCTAGAATCACAGCTTATCCTCAAGCTAGAAAATCAGGATAACGAGCACAAAAAGTATCATGGTCTTCCCAAGTAGCTTCATTAAGCATCATGGTCTTCCCAACTCTTGCATATTAGTAGACATCACATCCATCCTAGTAATAAGAGCAGCAACTTGTTATTCGAGTTCCTTAACAGTCATGTTGATGATGATGAATGGCTGAGTAGGAAGAGATGGAAGCTCAAAGATCGAATGCTCTGATACCAGATGATATGGTCCTAGACCTTGAATTTGATCGTTTGATTGGGGATCAGCCACCAACAATCCTTTGAATTGGGGATTAGCCACCTAAGCTCTTAATATTTTCCAATCTCCTCAAAACCATTACAATAAGAATCCTTATATAAGAAAAATAACATAGACTTCCTAATATAATTAGACTTCCTAAGTTGATTAGAGTTCCTAACATAATTGGTTTCCTAACAGATGATGATTACGATCAAGTGATATTGTCATTCGCGTTGGAAAATCGATTCTTCTTTCTACTCTGAGAATTTTTTGTGAGATATTCTCTCAAGTTTATCAAGATCTCGAAATCCCTTTACATTGTCCTGTTTGGCAATATGGTTGAGACTAATTTAACTCATTAAAAGACAAAATAAGTTAAAAAGTCAATAAAATAAAATATTACGTCCAAACTATAATTATTTCACTTTTCTATCACACTATCACAAAACAAAACCAAAAAAAAAAAAAAAAAATTCAAAAGTTCATCACAAACGGAATGAATTTTTTAGCCAAGTTAAAATAGCCAAAAAATTAAAAAGTCAAACTAAAAAAATACCATTACAATATACACACTATCTAGAAATTATCTATTTGGTTTTTCTATTATGCCTATTAGGAAACTCTCTTGGAATACTAAAGACAAGTGTGGGATTTGCTAAAATAGTCCATCATAGATTAAAATCGTCAATAAAATAAAGTTGTCATTTGGCATGTGGCTTTTTTAGTTCACTTTTTGGCTTTAGCTCTAGCTAAAAAGTTTGTTTGGGTTGGCTTTTTTGACTTTTATGAGAGGAAAAATGAAATGATTATGATTTGTATGTCACATTTTATTTTATTGACTTTTTAACCTATTTTGTGACTAATTTAGCCTAAAAATCCAATGCCAACAAAGCCAAAATATTCCATCATACCACAGTCTCTACTTTTTTACACATCTTTTCATAAAAAGTCAAATAGGCAACTGAAACAGCTTACTCTTAAACGAAGGCAACGAGGTTTTATGTCCGGACATTGGTTGTGCATGTTGGTTTCAGAGTGAGATCGGCGGGTACTTGGTTGTGTTTCCTATGTATCGTACCAATGTGAAAATATGTTGTGTACTATAAATGTGTGTTTCACAATATGGTATTTCATTTCGTAATGTTTGTGATTTATATTGGACACGTCATAATATGCTTAGTATGTGATGTGGTGCGTCGTGATGTTTCTTAGAAAAAACAAAATTGATACTTACATTACAAGAAAACAATAATACCAATTAAAACCCATCCGAACTGTTGTGTGAAGATATCTATTTCACATTGCACTTGTGGAATCAAGTTAAAAACCACGAGAGTCCGAACTGTAGGGCTAGTCGTATCCGAAAGGATCACGAAAAGCAAGCTACAAGGATTTATTAAGAAATCGTTTTTTAAGTACTTATATCTTAATTAGTCCATAGCATATTCTTATATTCCAATAAGTCTTATTATTGAGACATTTGATCCATCAAATCCTAATTATTTTATAGACAATTTTACCCTTATAAATAGTTTTTGAATGCTTAGCAATTTCGTGATGTGAATGTTCACATTGACGTGTGAATGTTCATATTGACAGTGTAAACATTCACGTCATGGAACATTCTCAATGTCAATGTATTTTGATAACTATATCACCCATAAGATTTATTAAAAGGAAAAATTAATGAAACATCCCTCTCCAATTTTGTGTAGTAGGAGAGGTCTAACACATTTTTTTATTAGCTAAGGTCCCTTGATGAAATTTCTCTGTATCGGAGCTGAAATTTCTCTGAGTTAGGCGAAACTTCTTTGAGTCGAATTTTCTCTATGAAAATGTTGAGGGACCTTAACTACTATGAAAATAGCGTATGTCCTTTATCTATAAAATCTTAATATCAGGGACCTTAAAAATGAATTTCTAAATAAATGCCCATTTCTTTTTTTAGTTATATAAAAAAACTGTGAATTAATAAAATAGTTGACTTTTTGTATTTTTAATTTTTTTAAAGACTTTTAAATTTTTGTGAAGATTGTTTTAACCAAAAAAATCAGTTTACCAAACTCGGCTTAATTATTGTATAAAATTTTAAATAGGGTGAAATACCAATAAATCCCAGTTTGTGAACTTGTGCACTAGTTAGTCATGCCTTTTTTATTTTTTTTGTTAAACCAAAAGGTCCTAAAACAAACAGATTGACACATGTGTTTTTATGTGTTTAATGGAGGCGAATGTGAAATTTTGTTGTGGGTGAAATTACATTTGTGGATATAAAGTGCACTATAGGCATTTTTTGGTTTCCCTTTTTTTAATTGAATGTTTGATTTGCATATGAAAACATTGTCAAAAAATATTCTCACATTAAAACATTTCTATGTTAGGGGATTGGAACACTAGATGTGATTGAGGGTTTTTCGAAGAGTTGTTTCCACAAATTTCACATTTGTGTTTTTGACTGAAACCCTAATTGGAGGAACCTCTTCGCCGACAGACCACCTTCAACAATAGCCGATCAGTCTCCGCCAGTGAGGGTTTGACGTCGTTGTCTTCGGAGACATACATACAAATACAATGGACGATATTTGTCATCGTACACGCCGATTATGCCATTGACGTAATTTCAAATGGCGACAATGAAAGGCAAAGGTGTGTAATGTTTGACTCTTTAATTGTTGATGTGTGCTACAATTTGTTACCCTTTATTTGTATTCGATTTTGGTTTTGTGATTTGAGTCATCGTTGCATGCCTTAATTGGTTGATGTAATGTGCAATACGAGATTTAGGGTAAATTTAACATTGTGATTTTGATATATGACGATTCACGTACATCAAATGTGTATGATTAGAAGTGATGTTCGTATGGTTTTAATGTTATGGTGTTGTGTATTAAATTTTAATAGTCAGAGTTACCTATTAGTTTATGGTTGAAGGAGTATGTTGATATTGTTGTGTGGGACTTTTTGACTTTTTATAAAAAAAAAAAATGTGTAAAAAAATAAAGAGTAAATATTAATTAATGTGACCCAAATAAATACACTTATGCAAAAAAGGGCACTTATATGATTCAACCCAAAAACAACCCCTAAAGCTTGTGTAAAATCTCAAAACCATAACTCGTCCTCTCCACTTGATGCCGAACCACCACCACCATGTGATGCAACCCCACCCCCACAAGGTCCTCTCTGTCCATTGCTGAGATTGAAAGTGCAATGCACAGATTAACAAATCCCGTCGATATCACCACCATGGCTGAACCATTACCAAAAACAATCCCAATTGCACAATATATACATGCATATATATATGTACATATACTGACCCCATGTTTGATTTGTGGGTTTGATCAAGAATCACACATAATATATATATATATATATAAATCCAATTTTCACACATCAGATACACACTATCACAAAATCAATGTTGGAATTCTTGATTATGTGTATAAATATAAATATAAATATACATTAGGCAGATTTTTATAAAAGGAGAGTGATAGGGCTAAAATTGGCATTATAAATAATTAGTTGTTGACATAAACAAAAACTGTCTATACTCTCTCTCTAAAAAACCTACATCTCAGGCCTCACGGCAGGCCAGCCGGCCGCCGCCTTTGGCCATGGCGGTTGGCTGGCCTACTTTTTCTTCTTGTGTCGGTGCTTTTTCTCCTAATAATCTTGAGCCCCTTTTGCTTTCTTTTTTCCCTTTTCAGATCTAATCTCTAGATTTGCTTAGGTTGCTATTTTAGTCCTTTCGTTTTTGGTTAGGTTGCGTGGTTTCTCAGGTTTTCTTTGGGGTTTTTGGCTGAGCATTCCTTTGGGTGGTTTCAGTTCTTTATTTTCCGGTGGTCCGATAGCTTGATGGGTTGGTTCAGGTAGAAGTGGTGCTTTGTTAGGCGGTTTTGGTGGGTTTTTCTTGATTGCAGAGGTCCGGTGGAAGAGGTGCTTCGGCCTGGTGTTTAGCTTCGGCCATGGGTCCTGGTTTAGGGTGGTTACGTTGTTCATGGGCGGGTTGGTTAAGGAACTTCATTCGGGCATTTCCTTACAAGCGGGAGTTTTGAGGGGTGGAGGATCTAGAGTTGGGATCTTCATTCGAGCGCTCCGTGCGAGTGGGAGTTTTGAGGGGTGAATTCCGTTCAGGCCTTGGTGGTTGGTGTTTGTGGTCGGTTCAGAGGAGAAGACCCAAAGAAGGAGAAACCAGAAGGAGGCAACAGACAGTGGCTGAGGAGGCAGCAGTCAGTGAAATTTTTTGGCGTGCAGGTGTGTATCTTGAAAGGTTTAGATTATTGAAGGATTGAAAATAGAGGGAGAAATTTTTGGCTGAGGAGAAACCAGAAGCAGTCATGGGTGGTTCTCGGCAGGCACGGGTAGTTCTCAGGCGTGATGGGTGCTTGGCGTGCAGGTGCAATAGAAGCAGTCCCGGCGGAGGTTGCAGTCGGGAGCAAGGATTTTGATGAGTCAAGGAGGAGTTACCAGCAGGTAGTGCAGTCATTGGTGGTTCTCGGCAGGCAGGGGTGGTTCTCAGGCGTGCAGGGTGTTTGGCGTGCAGGTGTGTATCAGGCGTGGGGCTCAAGAGTTTGTGTATCAAGGGTGGTTGGGCGTGCGTGTATCAGGCGTGCAGGGTGGGTGTGCTACAGTGTAGTGTAGTGTGGGGCTCAAGAGTTTGTAGTGTTGTTTTTATCTGTTTTTAAAATATAAAATCGTGAGGCTAAGGGGTTGGTTGTAAAGACGTGAGTAGCAGTAGTAGGAGAGTGAGTTTTTACTCTTCGAATCTCTCTCAAAGCGTTTTTTTTCCTTGTACCTTTAAATTTCATGTTTTTAATGAAATTTTTTCTTTGCCGATCAAAAAAAAAAAAACAAAACAAAAACTGTCAAGTGGTTTAACAGTTAAATTAATGGAGGGAGTAATTTGTAATGCAAATATAAAGTTTAGGGAGGGGAGAGTAATTTCTAAAATCTAAGGGAGCAATTTGTATTAAACACAAACCTAGGGGGTGTAGGTGTAATTTATCCCAAATTTTTTTTATTGAGTTGTGTAAATATTATGTCATGTTATTTATGTAATATTTTAAGTTAATTTTGTAATAAAAATTTTATAACTGAAATATTTTTATTAAATAATTAAAAAATAAATATTGACACTTAATGTATATTATAATTTTTTATTTATCAAATAAATTTTGTATGTTTCAAATTTATATGCATATATATATATATATATATATATATATATATATATTACCAAGCATAGAGAAAGGGAAACACACAAGAAAGAGAAAGGAATCTGTTTAACAAATTTTTTTTTTAAATTTTTTTTTTTTTAATTTCTTATATATTTTTGTTGGGAAAGGGTTGTCTCCAATTGAGTTTTCCCCATCAATAATCTATAATAGACTCATGGAGAACTTCATCTATTTAAAAAATAATATTAATTGAATATCAATAGCTACGTGATCAGATTTGTATCAATAATTATTTTTAAAATTATACTAAGTTGACATAAATTTGATATGATCAAGTGACTATCGATATCCGATCAATGTTGTTTTTTATATAGATGAAATACTCAACGAGTCGTACATATTAAACAGTTCAGATTATTGATATAAATTCCTTGATACACTCAACAAAGCCCAATAACATTCACCCATCCAATTTCTGACCAGAGAGAAACCTATGTTATTTTTGTTTTATGCTTCAAAGTTTTCTTCAAACTTTGTTTCCTAATCAGAGGCATAGTTCGGCCACGTTTGGCGGATTAGATTGAATAGAATTGTTAGTAAGAGGATAGTTAGTGAAGAGATTATTAATGTGGAGATTGTTAATAGAAAGATTTAGTAAAAATGTATTTATTTTGATAGTAGTATGAGAGATGGTTAGTAATGAGATTGTTAAATTATTTTTATATAAAATAAATAAATATATTATTTTTATATTAAAAAAATTAAAACAAATATTACAACAAACAGGTGTACTTGATAAAAATAAAATAAATTTTTTATATAAAATAGACTCAATCCCCTTATTATTTTTTAATCTCACTCAAAATCTAACTAAGTTAATCCCCTTACTGAGGGCAATTACTAAGCTCCTTAGACTATCAATTTATCCTCCCATTTCACCACCAAACATGCTATGGGTGGGACCTACAACATGATAGTCCAATCCGACCACTCAAGCCACGAAACAAGCATGGCCTTAATGTCTACCAGTACATGTTATTGTTTGGCAATTCAATATTTTAAAAGTTAAAAATTCACTGAAAAAATTTAAAAAATTAATAATTTATACCAAATAGTTAAATATTCTTTTTTCTCTTTACATTTTGCACATCTTTTCATAAGAAGCGAAAAGATTATACCAAACATATTAATTTTTTTTACTTCATATTTTAGTCAAACAATTAAAAAGTTACTAAAATAACATGTTTCCAAATAAGTTGTAAGTGAAAAATTGATAATTAAAATAAAATAAAAAAAATAAGAACACTTGTTTTTTAGTTTCTAAATAATCAATTTTTATTAATTTATTTAAATTATTTCTATCTCATAAGCTTTAAGTAAAAATTGTTTCAAGGAGGTCATGGGTTCAATTCCCCTTATCGAGGTTAAATTAAAGGAGTGCAAGCACTTAAGTGCTTTGTCAAGAGTGGAGAGATTTTCTCTTATAGGTGCTGATCTAACAACTAACAAATAACATTTGTCGATCAAAAAAAAAAAAAAAGAGTAAAAATTGTCTTAAACAATTTCACATAAACTCTTAAATTAAAATAAGATATAATCAACTGATTTAGGGGTGTTTGGAAAGTGGGTTTAGGGGTTAAAATATCCTCAAAATAAAATAAATAAATAAATTATAAATAATAAAAAAAAAAAACATATGCAAACAAAAAACGAGTGCTACCCATCTACAGCACGTTCACGAGGCATGTTACAGGGCTGGGACAGGTACGCGAAAAGGCGATTTTGTCTTTCATTTATTTTATTTTTTTTAAAACAAGTGCAATCATTCAATTATTAGGGATAATTTTATCATTTCTCTTCCCATATTTTTTCAAATACTTTTTTTAATACAATAATCAAATAAAAAAAAGGGTACTTACCAATTAGTCTTATTAACTAGACTTATTTACCTACAGGTTCTAACTAATAAATTTAACACTATAAAAATAAAAAAGTGATAAATTTATCACTAAAAATTTATTCATAAAAATAAAGAGACTGATAAATTTATCACTATAAATTTATTCATAAAAATAAAAGACTGATAAATTTATCTTTATCACTTAATAAATTTATCAATAGGACTTAATAGGTAATAAGTCTCCAAAGTAGGACCTATTGGGTAATAAGTCTCCAAAGTAGGACCTATTGGTAGTTTACCCATAAAAAAATCTAACTCATTTTATCAAATATAAAAATTAAAATAGTCTACTAAATTATCCAAATAACTAAAAAGCTAAAAAAGTATTTACTTTTCAAACACCTCTTAATGATAAAAAATTAAGTACAACAGTGATATCACATTATTGATATCATCATTCAATAATTTCTTTCCATTTAACCTACCATGCATGTGATAAGGTGGTTATTTATTAAAAATGGGGTTCAATTGTTATTATTTATTTGTGATATTACGTAGCAACACCATTGAAGTGAAATTTTATGCCACTTTTAAGGGGTGGGTATAGAAGATCTCACCTCTATATAGCCTACGTTTGGCAAGATAGGTTTGGAGTTTTTCTGGTTAAAATAATCATAAAAAAATAAAATAGATTTTTTAGTTCAATAAGACAAAACATCATATCCAACCCATAATTATTACATTTTTTCTCTCAAAAAAAATTCAAAAAAGTCAAAAAAACCAAAAGTCTTTCCCAAACCAGCCTTTTTAGCACCAAGCTAAAATAGTTAAAAAAATCAAAAAGTCAAAAAGTCAATCCACTTTCCAAACGAAGCCATAAACATGTCATAACATGTTTTTGTTACAAAATCACACATTGCTACTAGCAGCTGGGCCTTGCACATACACACCACCACACCTAAATATTTTCCAAGCAAAAATGGTGACCGTGGAGGAGGTCCAGCAAGCACAACGGGCCCAAGGTCCGGCAACGATTATGGCGATTGGAATGGCAACTCCTCCCAACTGTTTCGATCAGAGCACATTTTCAGATTATTACTTTCGTATTACTAATAACGGGCATAACTTAAAGAAAAATTTAAGTGCATGTGTAAGTTGTATATACACAGTGAGATTACTGAATAATTTTTTAAGTTCTGGACACCTGAATTTTAGTATATTCATGCATGTATCCAACCACCTGCTTGTGTGCATTCAAAGTGACAATTTTGAGAAAATCAGTCCGCTTGGTTTCAGTTTTCTGAATTCAGTATTTTGAAAACTGATTTTTTTGTTTTTCGTGTTTTTTTTTTTTTTGTTTTTAGTGAATATTTTTTAAATTTTAAGTAATTTTTTTATTTTTTTAGATGCACTTTACTTAGATGTATCTAAATAGTAAAATATTTGTGAAAAAATATTTTAAAAAATTACTAAATATACAAAAATACGAAAGTGTACTAAATTTTCGTATTTTTTTTATTATATATTTTTTGGTAGTTAGTGTATTTTTTAAAGATTTTTTTCACAAATATTATACTTTTTAAGTGTATTTATGTTAGGTGTGTCTAAAAATTAAAAAAAAAATCCTTAAAATATTAAAAAAATTCATTGAAAACATTAAAATACGAAAAATAAAAAAAGTAGAATTTTCTGAAAACTGAAACCAAACAATTGTTTTTTATATTTTCAGTATATGTTATACTATCCAACATTCTTTTATAAAGAAAAAAACCCAACATTTAGCCGGTTGAGATTTTATTAAGTTAATTATCTAAAAGTCCTATTTATAAATGTTAGCTTAGGTTTTATCTAAGATTTTTTGAATTAATAAATCCTATTTAGTAAAACTAAAACTATTATCAATTTTTCCCAATTTTTAAAACTAAGAACATTATCAATTTTGCATAATAATATTCAAGATAATTGTTTCACTAACTGATAAAAAAACAGACCATGAAATTAAATATTTTTACCCTTTTACGTATTGGTTTGATTCAACTATCTAATAAAACCGACAACATTATCAGTTTTTTCATTTTTAATTTTTTTTTTCAATTTTGCATATCAATGTTCCATCATCATGCTCCTTTATAGATACAAAATTTTCAATTTTGTACAAAAAAATAATTCAATTTTTTCAAATAAAAAACTATTTAGTTTTTTTTTTTTTTGCACATAATTTTTTTTATCCCATCAATGTTATTTTTTGTATAGATGAAATATTCAACGAATCTTACATATTAACCGTTCAGATTATTAATGTAGGCTTCATGATGGACTCATAGAGCCCAATAACATTCACCTGTCCGATTTCTGACCGAAGAGGAACCTCTGTTATTTTTTATTTATGCTTCAAAGTTTTCTTCAAACTTGTTTCCTAATCAAAGGCTTGGGTCATTAGGTTATATTTGTTTGAGAGATTAGATTGAATGAAATTATTAGTAAGGGAATGATTAGTAAAGAAATTGTTAATGTGGGAATTGTTAGTGAAAAGATTAAACAGAAGTGTGTTTGTTTTGATGATAGTATGAGAGATTGTTAGTAATGAAATTGTTAAATTATTTTATATAAAATAAATAAATAAATTATTTTTATATTAAAAAACTAAAACAAATATTAAAACAAACAAGTACACTTGGTAAAAAATAAAATAAAATTATAAAAATAATTTTTTTTTATATAAAATAGACTCAATCTCCTTATTATTTTTCTAATCTCACTCAAAACCCAACGAAGTTAATCTCCCTTACCGAGAGGAATTACTAAGCCCCTCGGACTATCAATCCGCCCTCCTATTTCACTATCAAACATGTTGTGGTGAGACCCACAACCATGGTAGTCCAATCCGGCCACTCAAGCCACAAAATAAACATGTCCTTAATGTCTACCAGCACATGACATCAAGGCCTTATTATTTGGCAATTTAATATTTTAATATAAAAGTCAAGAATTCATTAGAAGAATTAAAAAATTAACAATTTATATTAAAAAGTCAAAAAAAAAATTCTCTTTATTTTTCACACATTTTTTCGTAAAAAATCAAAAGATTATCCCAAACATATTAAATTTTTTTACTTCATGTTTTAGTTAAAAAATCAAAAAGTTACTAAAATTTCATATTTCCAAATGAGTTGTAAGTTAAAAATTGATAATTAAAATGAAAAAATATATATATATATATATAAACACTTATTTTTTAGTTTCTAACTAATCAGTTTTTATTAATTTATTTAATCTATTTCTATCTCATAAGCTTTAAGCGTAAATTGTCTCAAATAATCTGGCGCAAACTCTCAAATTTAAATAAAATGTAATCAACTGATTTAGGGATGTTTGGAAAGTAGGTTTAGGGGTTAAAATATCCTAAAATAAAAATAATAATAATAAAAAGACAAGTGCAACCCATCTGTAGCGCGTTCACCTCGAGGTGTTTGGAAAGTGGGTTTAGTTTAGGGGTTAAAATACCTCCCAAAAAAAAAAAAAGTGCAACCCATCTGCACGTTCACGAGGCATGTTGCGGGGCTGGGACAGGTGAATCCGGATCCTCGGCCGCGCTTCCCGGCCGCCCTCCCAGCAGCCCTCCAAAACGACGTCGTTTTAGAGGGTTTTTTTTTTTTTTCTCCTTTTTTTTCTTCTTCTTCTTTGATTCGATAACAGACGGGAGGGGAGGGGAAGAAGAGAGAGAGGAAGGAAGGGGAGGGGAAGAAGAGAGAGAGGAAGGGAGAAGATCTTCAATTTTTTTTTTTCTTTTCTTCTTCTTCTTTGATGGATGCCGATTCATCAACATTTAAACAGAGGAGGAAGAAGAGAAACATCCATTGATTTTCTGAAGAAAAATTTGCAGAAAAATCTGAAGAAAAATCTGCAGAATAAAAACAATTGAAAAACAGAGGAGGAAGAAGAGAAACAGAAAAAAAAAAATCTGCAGAAAAATCTGAACATCTTCATCAACATCCATTCCGGCTTTCTCTACCTTTTTTTTTTTTTTTCTAGTTGATTTGGATCTGGATCTAAAGGGGGGAAAAAAATTGATTCCTGTGTTGAAGACCTCTGTGTTTTTTTTTTACCACCGATCTGTTTTTTTATGCATTCAAAAATTGATTTGGTCACCGATCTTTTTTTTTTTTTTGATCTGGAAATACAGACCTCTGTGTTGCTGATGAAGGTGTGTTTTTGATGATGAAGATGAACTGAATGTTGGCAAGAACTGAATGCTTCCCCAAATTTTCCAAGAATGCTTCCCAGATTTGGATCATTTTTCATTTCTTTTCGAAAATTTACAAAGGAAATGATATATATATATATATATATAGATGATTCTTCACTTTTAAAAATTTATATATATATGGATGCTTTCCCAGGTATATATGATATATATATATATGGATGCTTTCCCAGGTATTATATTGATCATTCTTCGTTCGGTTTTACAAAGGCTATATCACTCCAAAAATATTGATCAATCTATTCGTTCTGTAGATTGAAAATGTATTTTTCATGTACTTTTGCCAAGAAAAGAAAAAAAAAATTGAAGATCTTCTCCCTTCCCCTCCCCTCCCCTCTGTTATCGAATCAAAGAAGAAGAAGAAAAGAAAGGAGCAAAAAAAAAAAACCCTCCAAAACGACGTCGTTTTGGAGGGCTGCTGGGAGGGCGGCCAGGAAGCGCGGCCGAGGATCCGGATTCGGGACAGGTACGCGAAAAAGATTCTGCCTTTGACTTTTTTTTAAGGAAAATGATTTTTTCCCGCATTTTGTCCTTCCGTACAGTTTGATTTTTTTTTTTGGCCTTTCCTGGTCTGAAACAGATAGAAGAGAAAGAAAAAGAGAGAGAGAGAAAGAGAAGAGAGGGGAAAAGGAGATGGTCGCCTCCGCCCGATCGTCGCAGCTCGTCGCAGTCCCATCTCCGCCTCTACCTCCGTCTGCCGTCGCCTCCGCCTCCGATCGTCGCAACCCGATCAGAGGATCTGTGATGATGTGATGATGATGATGATGTGTTGGGTGGTTGATGATGATGATGATGGATGGTTGATGATCTCTCTGTCTCTCTCTACTACTCTTTCTTCTTCTTCTCTTCTTCTTTCTTCTTCTTTCTTTCTTCTTCTTCTTCTTTTCTGATTGAAAAAAAAAAATTCAAAACGACGAAACGACATCGTTTTGAATTCGGGGGATTCGGACACCCTCTCTTTCGAGCTACATAGCACAACTCTTTTTTTAAACAAGTTCAATCATCCAATTCAATTATTATGAATAATTTTATGGTGTTTTGAGAAGTTAGTAAAAAATTAATTTTTTAATTTTTTTAATTTATTTTATCTTTTTATAAGTAAAAAATGTGGGAGATTTTGTGATCCAAAATGGATAAAAACTTAAAAGTTGACTTTTTACCTCATTGCCAAAGTACCCTTTTATCATTTCTTTTCTCATATCATTTTAAACACGTTTTTTAATATAATAATAAAACAAAAGATTTAACTCATCTTATCAAATATAAAAATTAAAATAACCTACTAAATTATCTAAGTAACAAAAAAGTTAAAAAAAGTAATCACTTTCCCAAACACTTCCTTAATGAAAAAAAAAATTTAAATGTATCGATAATATCACATCATTAATATCACCATTCAATAATTTGCTTTCCATTTAACCTATCATGCTTGTGATAAGGTGACTATTTATTGAAAATGGGGTTCAATTGTTATATATAAGTTTATTATTAATTTGTGATATCATATAAAGTGAAATTTCACATCACTTTTAACGGGTGTGTTTACAAGATCTCACCTCTATATAAACATGTCATAACATGCTTTTGTTACAAACTCACATATATTGCTACTAGCAGCTGGTCCTTGCACATACACACCACTTCGCCTAAATATTTTCCAAGCAAAAATGGTGACCGTGGAGGAGGTCCGGCAAGCACAGCGGGCCCAAGGTCCGGCAACGATTATGGCGATTGGAATGGCAACTCCTCCCAACTGTTTCGATCAAAGCACATTTCCAGATTATTACTTTCGTATTACTAATATCGAGCATAAGACCGAACTCAAAGAAAAATTTAAGCGCATGTATAAGTTATATATATATTGTGAGATTACTGAATAATTTTTTAAATTCTACCCACCTGAATTTTGGTATATTCATGCATGTGTCCAACCACCTGCTTGTGTGCATGCAAAGTGACAATTTTGAGAAAATATTGTTTGTATATTTTCAGTATATGTTATACTCCAACATTCTTTTATAAAAGAAAAAACCCAACATTTAGCCGGTTGAGATTTTTTTTTGAGTTAATTATCTAAATATCCTATTTACAAATGTTAGCTTAGATTTTATCTAAGATTTTATGAATTAATAAATCTTATTTAGTAAAACTGAAAATATTATCAATTTTTTCTAATTTTTAAGACTAAGAACATTATCAATTTTGTATAATAATGTTCAAGATAATTGTTTCACTAATTGATAAAAAAAAAATAGAGCATGAAATTAAATATTTTTGTCATTCTACTTATTGATTTGATTCAACTATCCAATAAAATCGAGAACATTATCAGTGTTTTCATTTTTAATTTTTTTTTCCAATTTTGCATATCAATATTCCATCATCATACTCATTAATAGATACAAAATTTTCAGTTTTGTACAAATAAATAATTTAGTTTTTTCAATTTTTTCAAATAAAAAACAATTAGTTCTTTTTTTTCACATAATTTTTTTTTTTAGTTTTTTTCAATTTAAAAGTTGATGTTTTAAAGTTTTGAAAATCAAAATAAATGTCAAATCATAAATGATGAATAATGAATGCCAATTCTGACTATTAAAAATTTAATGGAACGTGAAGGTCTAAAAAATCTTAATTAATGGAGTATAAGCGGTTGTTTGGGTGTCCTAAATAAGTGCACTTTTTTTCTTTTTGGACTAAAAAATTGAGGAAAAAAATATGGATGTTTGGGTTAACTTTTTTACTTTTTATGGAAAAATGTGTATTAAAAAATTGTATAAATTAGTGTGTAGGGAAAAATTAGGATTGAGAGTTGTGCAGTCATAATTTTTGACTTTTGGTGAATAGTAATAACTTTTTAACTTTTTGAGTAACTTTTTGACTTTTTGACAACTTGCCAAACTTGGCCTAAGTTCATAAATTACGATTTGTGTATAAATTTCTCTTCTGTTTTTTTATCACAAAAAAATTAGATCATTTCCATTATATTGTAATAAAAGAGAAATTGATTGTGAAATGTGTTAAAAAATACACACAAAAAAATGATACGGAATAATGAATTAATGTCTCGATGTAATGATATGACTGGAATGTTTTTGCCTTTATTTTTTGTTTTTATTTTTTTATAATCGATAAGAGAAAAAAAAAAGGAAAGAAAAAATGCATCGTGCATCGTTGAGATTAAAAAGCTTTCATCACACCATAATCTTCTTACCTTTCCTCTTAATGCCTACATGAAATTTGACTTTTTAGCGATGAAATTAGTCAATAATCCGAAGATTAAATATATAGAAAATGATATATAGATTTATTTTTTGATTCACTTTATAAATTTAGTGATATTTTAAGAAGATATATAATTAGTTGATAATTAAATAATATTTAATTATTAACTAATCATCTTCTTAACTTATTATTGAGTTTATGAAATAAGTCTAATTTATGAGTCTAAATAGTAATTCTCTAAATATATATATCACTGAAAAAAAAAGAGAAGCTTTTATTGATGTAAAAGAAGAGTACATAAGAGAACACTAATAATACAACAAAATAAAAACCAATGAGCATCCCCACAAAATTGAGACAAAATACCCAACAAAAGCATCCACACATGGCCAAAGAAAGGAAAAGAATGAACAAAATAATTTTATTTGAACACATTTCACAATCTTGTAAATTTGTAATACTCATCTTTTGTGAAACATTTGTATCACATTCTGTATTTCATTTATATAGTTTTATATTATTAGTGAATAAATTCTTCTAAAATTGGGACATATAAATATGTCCAAATTTGTATTTCTTTGTGTTTTTTTTTTTAATGAGTTAAATAATAAAAATGATACTAGAATTCCAAAAGAAGGGAAAAAAGAAAAAAAGGAAAAAAGAAGACTACAAGTACACAATCACCACCCAACATTTGAACCTATGGCTTGCTTTGTAAAGTTTCCAATCTTCTTTTTGTTGTGTATTGTAGGTGACAAAACAACGATTAAGAACCGTTATTTCCACTTGACTGAGGAAATTTTGATGGAAAATCCAAACATGTGCACATACAACGCACCTTCATTGGATGCTAGACAAGACATGCTTATTGTTGAAGTACCAAAACTAGGAAAAGAGGCTGCTATTAATGCAATCAAAGAATGGGGCCAACCAAAATCCAAAATCACCCACTTGGTCTTTTGCACCACTAGTGGTGTTGACATGCCCGGTGCCGACTTCCGCCTCGCCAATCTCCTCGGTTTGCAGCCATCCGTTAATCGTTTCATGATGTACCAACAAGGTTGCTTTGTTGGTGGCACAATTCTTCGCCTAGCCAAAGACCTAGCTGAGAACAACAAAGGTGCTCGAGTCTTAGTCGTCTGTTCTGAAATTACAGCGATAGCATTTCGTGGGCCTAGTGACACCGATCACAGCGTACTTTTGGCCCAGGCCTTGTTTGGTGATGGTGCAGCTGCAATTATAGTTGGGTCGGACCTAGTGCCCGGGGTTGAGAAGCCTTTGTTTGAGATCGTCTCAGCGGCCCAAACCACTCTCCTTGATAGTGAAAGTGCCATCACATTACAACTTCGTGAAATGGGCCTTGCATTCCATGCGAGCAAGTGTGTTCCTGGGCTTGTTTCCATGAACATAGAGAAGCTCTTGGTGGAGGCATTTCAGCACATGGGCATCTCTGATTGGAACTCTCTCTTTTGGATTGTACATCCTGGTGGGCCTGCTATTTTGGACCAGATGGAATTAAAGTTGGGCCTTAAGCCTGAGAAGTTATGGGCCAGTAGGCATGTCCTAAGAGAGTATGGTAATTTAACAAGCGGATGTGTGTTTTTTATACTGGATAAGATGAGGAAGAAGTCAGTTGAGAATGGGCTTAAGACCACTGGTGATGGGCTTGAGTGGGGCGTGCTTTTTGGGTTTGGGCCTGGACTCACTATTGAGACTGTGGTGCTCCACAGTGTCTCCACTTAATGGGCTTAGCTCATAAGTATCCCTGTTTTTTTCCCCTTCAATATGTGGTTTGCGTTTGTGGATTGGGTTTGTTGGTTCCACTTCATTATGATTATTTTATAGTATGATTGAACTTATGTACTCTGTTCAAAATAATAATCAGTGTGTTTGATTTCAGTTTTCTGAATTCAATTATTTAAAAATTGAGTTTTTTGTTTTTCGTATTTCTTTTGTTTTTAGTAAATATTTTTAAAATTTTAGGTAATTTTTTTACTTTTTTAGATGTACTTTACTTAGATGTATCTAAATAGTAAAATATTTGTAAAAAAATATTTAAAAAAATTAATAAATACACAAAAATATGAAAAATGTACTAAATTTTCATTTTTTTGTATTATTTTTTGGTATTTAATGTATTTTATAAAGATTTTTTTCACAAATACTATACTTTTAAGTGTGTTTATGTTAGGTGTGTCTAAAAATTAAAAAAAAATTTGCTTAAAATATTAAAAAAATTCATTGAAAACATTAAAATACGAAAAATAAAAAAGTAGAATTTTTTGAAAACTGTTCTCTAAAAATTGGAACCAAACAAGCTGAATAATAATAATAATAATAATAATAATAATAATAAATGCACTGAATTATAACTATGATAAATGGAATACTTGGAGATCATAATTTGAGATATATAATTATGGAGATCCTTTAATAAAAATCAGAGTTACAGTTGTTGAGGATTATGGCTATGAAATCTACCACTGTGTCACTCTCAAACTTGGCTGGCATGGCCTTGCTTTCATGGAGTTGGCTTGGCTTCGCTTGCTCTGCATTGGAGAGGAGAGGGGAGGATCACCCTCAATTTGTCCTGTTTAAGCTCCAAAACCACAGTAGAACAGAGTAGTTATTTCTGTTTTTATTTTTGGCAATATTGTTTGCTCTATTGCCTTGAATCATAGAACGGAGTGCTCTGTTTTTTACAGTGACAAAGAAGTGAATGTTTCCTTTAAAAAATGTAGTACTTCTTGACAGCATAACCAACTTGTTCCTTTGTTTACTACTGGCCTGCCAATTTTCCTTTGCCAACCAACACATAAGACCATCCCAATGGTCTGCTATATATATCACTTGCTGTGTGTGTCAATTTCCGACCACACTGCCAACTTAGTACTCAACTGGAGAATACCGGCAGAATAGGTTAAGCCCGAACAACCTGCAACAGAAAGAAGAGATTCCGGCGGTGGCTCGTCCACCTGGAGGCACTCCGACGATCAAGTCAGTAAAATATCTCTAAAAAATAACCAATAGTGCTTAACTCACTAGACAGAGCATAAAAGACATACCTTAGACCCATTGGGGTGCCTTTCTTTTATAGCCAATACAGACCTAATCCCAATAGAAGCCTAGCTTCTATGGACTTAGGATTACTGCTAATCTTGGACTCCCAGTAGGATTGGGATAAACTCTCTAAGAGTCTTATCTTTATCCAAACTGAAGTTCTCACCTATTCTAGGACTCTTGTCCCTTATTCGCTTATCCCGGATTCCGATATTCTCGCAGATAACCTCGGCCTATCCGAGATCACCTCGGCGTTATGACCAGGACACGTGGCACCTCGGCTGACACTTCGGCGTTACCTGGGCCACGTGTTGGCACTCAAAAATTATGTCCCCAC
Source organism: Camellia japonica (assembly GCA_030407325.1). NCBI lineage: Eukaryota > Viridiplantae > Streptophyta > Magnoliopsida > Ericales > Theaceae > Camellia > Camellia japonica. The sequence continues at coordinate 143,416,479 of JAPPVO010000019.1, read as the reverse complement.
AACTGCCCCCTAGGTTCTATTACCTCGGCATCCTGAGGTGATGGAACGTATATCGTTTCTTCCATTTAGAACGTCGGCTAAGATCACTCTATTCGTTCATTACCAAGGTCATAAGATGTCTGCTCAATATGACCAAAAAACTTGCAGTCTGCTCTCACTAATGCCTCAAAATCATTAACCAAGTTTGTTCAAGTTTCTTAGCTGAGATCATCCTCCAAGCTGAGGTTCTACTCCGTTAAATCGAGAATTCTAAGAGCTTCAACACGCGTATGAGTTGTCACGCATGACTACTCAACCGTTCTTGCCGCGCGTCTCTCTCTCTTTGGGCCATACCTGACACATGCCACTAAGTCGAATTGCTCTTGCGTGCGCCGTCTGACACATACGTCATTTTAGGCACATTAATTGCCTTTTTGCCGCCGTTTTTGCGTTTTAACAAAACTTCCTTCCTCTCTCCGTTCTCTCTAATTTTTTCTCCCAAATTTGCCATTGTCGTTCTCGCGAGGCTTTCTGCAACCAGCTTTGCTCTTCCCCTCCGGCGAGGATTTTTGCCGCACTTCTCCGGTTGCTACCACCGTCTAATCTCGGCGACCCTAATCTTCCCTTGTAAGTCACTGTTCCTTCATTTCAATTTTTGTTTTTCCTTAAACTGTTACATTTGTTCATTCTGCCACTGTTCTTGGCCTTGCACCCTTGCACACACTCTGTCACAGTGTTCTTAATGATTCACCACTATTCTTGATTCTGAATCATTGCTCTTGTTTGTGTTTTCTGTATTTTCTCCAGATTCTTGCCTTCAATCTCCATTTGCTTAGACTTAGGTTTGAGATTTGCCATAGAACACACGAATCTTAGGGAAAAACTGAAACAAACTTCACTTTACATCGCAAAAAATCTTTTCCCCAGCACTTGTTTAGGTTTTGCCGAGGTCTTCTGAGCCTTTATAGAACACTTCATTTCCAAATTATACACCTTCCCCCTTGGCCGACGTCATGGGTTTGTGGAAACATCGGGTAGATACCCCAACCAAGTTGGGATATTTTAGGCAGGAGTTTTCCATCCCTGCCAACGTCCATCTGAGGTTGGCTGGGGAGGATGACTCCATCATGCCCACAACTGATTCTATGCCCTTCCCCATTGTACCTTTTATTGAGTGTGGACTTAGGCTCCCACTCAACATCCTCTTCCGTGAGATACTCCATTACTATAAATTGAACCCAATGCAGCTCGCCATCAATTCATATCGAGTCATCAATGGTATAATAGCCTTAGCCAAACAAGAGAATGCTAGGGTTACCTTAGCCGACATTCAATACTGTTACACCATGTGTGGCCTCAAATTAGAGAAAGGCTATATTTACTATCTCAAACCGAGGTCCACAGAGTACAAAATTGTTGCCGACCTCCCAGACTCCAACAAGGGAGCCGGGGATGATTACTTCATTATCTCGGGGAACTGGGAGTTCGCTCCAGATGAGGACCTCCACCTCTACCCTCTTCCTCGAATAGTTTTTTGTAGAGGGTAATGGTAAGAGCCCAGTGTTTATACTTACTTGTTTTTAAAGTCTTCAATACTTCGTTTGTTCTAATGTCTGTTTTTCTTGCAGCTCTTCCTTAACCAGCAAAAGACTTCCGCAAGTCCTTTTTCCCCAGCAAGGGCTTGAAGAAGTTGTTGGATCTACCCATTCCGAGGCGGAGAGCTCCTTTGCTACTCAACTTCATTCCTACCTATAAGTCAGTTCTTCCCGACATGCCGAAGAAGAAGAAGAGCCAGTCTCCTCCGTCCGCCACTACTCCTCCCACAACCTCATCATCTCGGCCAGATCAAGGGTCAACCTCTGATCCAGCAGAGCAGCTATCTACCTTTGCTCCACAACTGATCCCACTATCTCAACGCCGTCGATGACGCCGAACTGTTTTTGCTGCTAAGATGAGCCGCAAGAAAACAGTCGCTGAAGATCTCTTGGCCGACATCCCTGACTCAGTTGACGCTCAACCAGCACAAACCCAGCCTCAACCAAAGCCAAAGCCAAAACGTCTGAAGAAGGCTCAGCCCAAGGCAACGGTGACTCAGATTGACACTAAGGACACCTTGCCAATTTCAAAGTTGGCTGAAAGTGAAAAGATCCCTTCTGCTGCCGATAAGAGGCCCACCGAGGTCCAACCATCTGAATCTACTAGATCAAAGAGGCCGAGGTCGTCCTCTGCGACCACCTCGAGGCCATTAAAACATGACTCCCCCTGGGCCCCGCCAATTACCATCGACGACAAGCCAGTTAAGGCTGGTGATAGCGCAAACGACATTGAGGTTGGCGTTGCCCTATCCACCGCCTTGCTTTTGCCCGAAGATCTTAATCGTAACGCTAAGATGAGCGAATACGAAAATTTTGCTCTGATGCTACAGCATTCTGTTCAAGTAAGTTTTTCACACTTGGTATCTTTCTTTCTTTTTCTTTCTATACTTAGAGAATTTTCTAATAATTTCTGCTCTGTCCATTTTCCTTCAGGCGATCCAACACGCTCACTCCTTCTCAATGCAAGCTTTCGAAATGAGGAAAGAGTTGGCCGACAAAATCAAGGAGGTTGGTGGTTTACAGAAGGCCATCAAAAGGGCTGAGGCAAAAATGAAAACCTTGGTAGACTACGCCGAGGCTGCTGTTAAAGCTAAGGATGATGCCGAAGAAAAAGCGGATGCCGCTGAGGCCATTAACAAGGTTCTTGAGGCCTAAAAGAAAGAGGCCGAAGAAAAGACGGCTGAGGCCCAGAAAGAACTGCAGGATGCCTTGGCCACAAAAGAGGCCGAGATCAAGGCTGCTGACGAAAAGGCATACGCTAAGGGGGTGGCCGATGTCAAGGCGGACTACAAGAGTCAGGTGAAACAGGCATGCAACAAGGGTGAAACCCTTGGTTGGATGGCTGCCCTGAAAAAGCTCAATGTCCTCGAGGACTCCCCGTCGGGAACGCCGACGTCCTCGCCCTGCCATTCCCCCTTACTCCAAGCCAATCCGAAGACGATTCTGGGTTTGAGGAGGAGGCTTTGGTGAGGAAATCAAAGGAAACTGCTGGAGCCAAGTGCCCTACTCCGAATGAGCAAGTCGTGGACTTGTCTCAAGATGATGATGAAATCTCCAAAGATGCCACCTTCCAGAAGACAGACTTCGAGGTGCTAATTGCCGAGAAGAGCCTTGATCAAACTCTTTAGGAGATTGATGCTGAGCTCGCGGCTGAGAAGACTGCCGAGAAGCCTTCCCAACTGTCTTCTGGGGGAGAGACACAACCTGCAGTTGACGCCGAGTAGATTATTTGTATGTTTCCCTTTTGCTTCTTGTACTTTGTACTTTGTTTTACTTTTTGAATCAGTGTAGGCTTGGATCTGGCCGAAGTGCCACTTTTGTAATTTCTGAACTACTCTTTTGGTAGGCAAGTATAATTTCCTTTGTATGACTCTTGTATGATTTTGTACTTAGAAACATTTTGTATGCTTTTAAGCATACGCCTTATCTGTGCAATTTCCTTGGGGTAATATACATCGGTTATTCAAACCAACGCTTTTATCTCGGCAAGTACGCAAGTACTTCTTTTGTTTCAATCTTGGCTTTAACTTGTAAATTTAAGATTTCAACAAGTGTTTAAACCAATCTTCCTTTAACACAACCTTAGTTTAACTTCAACTTGTAACTTTAACTTGTAAATTTTTCACAAATTTCAACAAGTGTTAAACATGACCTCGGTTTAACTTCAACTTGTAAATTTTTCACAAATTTCAACGAGTGTTAAATATGACCTCGGTTTAACTTCAACTTGTAAACTTAAGTTTCAACAAGCGTTAAACTAATTTTAGTTTGTAATTTCTACATTTCCAGGAACCATTTTCCAACTCTTTTCCCCCTAATGTGAACTTAAGTTCCACTTGGGTTCTCGTTATGCATGTATTCCATAAACATCATCAAGTATCTTATCAGTCACGAGTGTAAAAAAATCAAGCTAAAAACTTTATTTATTACTTCGGCTAATAACAAAGAACAAGAAAGTCTAATGATAGAAAAATTTCAGATTGCAAGTATTCCAGGGCCTTGGCAACTTTTTGCCTTCATTATCTTTAAGCCGATATGCCCCATTACCCAATACCGAGATGATTCTATAGGGTCCTTCCCAATTTGGGCCAAGCTTGCCTTCTCTGGGATCCTTCTTGTTGCCGATGACCTTTCTCAGGACGAGGTCACCAACTTGGAACTCTCGTGGGTTCATATTTTTATTATAAGCCCTGGCAAGCTGCTGCTGGTATGTCCCCAGCTGAATTGCTGCGTTCTCCCTTCTCTCTTCTAGAAGATCTAGATCTCGGGCTAAAAATACATCATTAGTTCCATTCTCCACTGCCTGGGTTCTGATCCCTGGGATGTCGACCTCCAACGAAATGACTGCTTCTGTGCCATAAGCCATGGCAAATAGGAATTCTCCAGTTGATCTTCTCGGCGTAGTCCGATATGCCCATAGTACACTAGGCAATTCATCTACCCATTTTCCCTTTGCTGCTTGCAGCCTCTTCTTAATCCCATCCAGGATAACTTTGTTGGATGCTTCTGCTTGTCTATTGCTTTGAGGAAAACTTGGGTGGAAAAATAATTCTTGATTTTGAACTTAGCACAGAAGCTCTTGATTAGCTTACTGTCAAACTGTGTGCCGTTGTCAGCTATTATTGCTCTTGGGATTCCAAACCTGGTGATGATGTTCTTCCATATGAAGTTCTTCACATTCACATCCCAAATCTTGGCAAGGGGTTCAACTTCTACCCACTTAGTGAAGTAATCTGTTGCTACCAGCAGGTACTTCCTTTGTCCAGTTGCTTGAGGTAGTTTTCCGACAAGATCCATGCCCCATTGGGCAAATGGCCAAGGACTGGATACTGGGTTCAAGTCGGCTACTGGCTGATGTATCAAAGGTACAAACCTTTGGCACTTCTCAGACTTCTTCACATAAGCTTCGGCATCTTTCTGCATATAGGGCCACCAGTACCCCTGAGTGATAGCCCTGTGGGCAAGTGGCCTGCCCCTAGCGTTGCTTCCACATATTCCTTCATGTATTTCGTACAGAAAATCTTCAACCTGTGTAGGATACACACACCTTAGAAGGGTTCCAGTAAATGATCTTCTGTAGAGGTGTCCTTCTGGGGTCAAACTGAATCTTGCCAACTTCAGTCTGATCTTGTGCGCTTCTTTTCGGTCATCAGGCAGCTTCCCGTCTTTAAGGAATGCTATTATTGCATCTATCCAACTTGGTCCCATCTCCACACATATTGCTTAACGCTCTGTGTTCAATGGTTCTATGCTTGGACCGGGCAAGTAGTCAACCATTATCGTCCTTGCCTTTCTAGGTTGTATTGCACTAGCCAGGTTGGTCAGGGCATCAACGTGACTGTTATCATCTCGGCTAACCTGCTGTAGTCGACAATTCTGAAACAAGGCCACCAGTCTGCCGACCTCCTTTACATAGGCCGACATCCTTTCATCTCGGGCTGCGAACTCGCCTGTTGTCTGGTTGACTATAAGCTGAGAGTCACAGAAGACTATCACCTCATCTGCTTCTACTGCTACTGCCAGTTTCAGTCCTGCAATTAGTGCTTCATATTCTGCTTCATTGTTTGAGGCCTTGAACCTCAAACGAATGGATTGTTCTAGTATCTGTCCATCTGAAGATACCAGTACTACTCCTGCCCCCGCTCTTTGTCGGTTTGAACTCCTATCAACAAACATTCGAAAGGAGTCGCCGATGTAAATGCTGTAGGGCCTGAGTTTTTCTTCCTTCCTTTGTTCTGTTGCCCTCGGCTAGGCTCCTCTTTGTTCGCTTGGACATCGTTTACCTTGGCTCAACGGAGCCCGATTTACGACCAACTCGGCCACGAAGTCGGCCAAAACTTGGCCTTTCATTGCTGTTCTGGGTCTGTATTCCAGGTCATACTGGCCCAAGGCCACTGCCCATCTGGCTATTCTGCCTGTCAGATCTCCCTGCTGCAACAGGGACTTCAAAGGATGTTTAGTTAGCACCACGATTTTGGGGCTTGAAGTAATGGTTCAGCTTCTTTGAAGCCATTACTAAAGCCAGTGTTAACTTCTCTAAGGGTAAATACTTGGTTTCTGCATCAGCCAGGGTTTTGCTTACGTAGTAAACAGCCCTTTGTTCCCCTTTTTCTTCTCAGATTACCACTGCACTTACCGCATGTTCCGAAACTGCTAAGTACAGGAATAGCTCCTCTTCACGTTCTGGATTTGAGAGAACTGGAGCCGTTGTCAAATACTTATTCAGGTCGGCTAAGGCGACTTTGCACTCTTCTGTCCATAAGAAGTCTGTGGCCTTCTTCACTAAGCTGAAGAAGGGTTTGCATTTGTCAAAACTTCTGCTTATGAACCTATTCAGGGCTGCAGCCTTTCCAGTCAACATCTACACTTGCTTCATCGATGTTGGGCTTTTCAATTCTAGAATGGCCTTGATCTGATCTGGGCTGGCCTCAATGCCCCTTCTGGTCACCAAGTATCCCAAGAACTGACCAGATCGAACTCCAAATGCACGCTTTGATGCATTGAGTCGGAGCCGATATGTTTTTAGGATGTCAAAGACTTCCTTTAAGTCTTCCAAATGATCCTTAGGTTCCCTGGTCTTCACGACCATGTCATCGATGTATACCTCCACTGTTCGGCCAATTAGGTGTTTGAACATCTTGGTTACCAATCTCTGGTAAGTTGCTCCTGCATTTTTCAACCCAAAAGGCATCACTCTGTAGCAATACAGCCCTTTTGGGGTGATAAACGCAGTCTTCTCCTCATTTGGGGGGTACATGGCTATCTGATGGTACCCTTTGTAGGCATCCAGGAAGCTCATCCTTCCATGCCCTGAAGTGGCATCCACCAGTTGGTCAATCTTGGGTAATGGGAAACTGTCTTTGGGACAGGCCTTGTTTACGCTGGTAAAGTCCACACAGACCCTCCATTTACCATTCTTTTTCTTCACCACCACTGTATTCGATAGCCTTGTCGGGTAATTTACCTCTCGAATGGCTCTGGCCTCCAGAAGTTTGTCTACTTCCTCTTCCACTGCCTCAACATGCATCAACGTCGGTCTTCTTGCCCGTTGGATTACAGGTTTGGCCGACCTGTCTACGTTCAGTTTATGGCAAGTAACCTCGGGGTCAATACCAGGCATTTCGCAAGGCGTCCAGGCAAACACCTCAATGTTTGCTCTCAAGAAAGCCTCTAGTTTTTTTTCCTCTTCTTCAGCTAAGCCCGAGCCGAGAAGGAAGAAACGTTCCTCATCCCCTTGCTGGACAAGGATTTCTTCAGGGCTTCTTCACTCTTCTCAGCTGGCTCTTTGCCGACGTCATCTAGGACTTCCACGTCCTCGTCTTCGATCTCTACTGTCTTTGGTTCTCGTATGCTGCAGGTGATTTCATTGCTGCCATGGAGCAGTTCTTTGCCTGCAGTTGATCCCCTCTGACTTCCTCTATCCCATGCTCTGTTGGGAACCGCAATAGCTGATGCAACGTTGAGGGAACAACCCTCATTGCATGCAGCCATGGCCTTCCCAAGATAACATTGTAGGGGGAGGGTGTGTTGATTATGGTGAATTCTGTTTTTATCTTTTTAGTGTCATCTTGCACCTCCAAGCTTGCTGCTCCCAGTGGCCACGTCGGCGTTCCATTGAACCCGACCATTATGCTGTTGGACTGCTCCATATCGTCTGGGTGAAGGCCAAGCTCCTTGTAACACCTGACATACATTACCTTGGTCAATTAGAATGCGCCTTACTTGGCACTCCCCAACCTGGAGGGATACTACCAAGGCATCGTTATGTGAATGTTGCACGATCTCAAGGTCGGCTTCAGTAAAGGACACTATTGGTCCCTGGCACTCCTCGGCCCGAGGTCTTTTATCCCGGACCTGGTACACATGCTGCAAGTGCTTTACCTTCTGGGTCTCCCTCCTGTATTTCGTTTTCGTTGACCTTCGAGTGAATTACATTAATTACCCGAGGTCCGCCTGCCTACGGTTGCTTAGCTAGGAGAGGTGGAGCTGCTGGTGCCTGAGGTAGTCTCGCCTGCTCTTCCTTTGTCCTGGCTTCATCTACAAGGTCCCTTAAATGGCCTTGCCTTACCAAGTCTTCCAGGTGTGCTTTCAGGGCTCTACAACCCTGAGTCAGATGCCCATCTTCATTGTGGTAAGCACAATGCTTGCCAAGGCTTCTTCCCATAAACTCTCCTGGTCCCTTGCTGGTGCTCTGAAATAGGGCTGGGTTCGGATTTTCTCCAAGACTTTGTAAACCGGAATTCAGAATACGGTTGTGACTGCCTGTGCAGTCCTCAGTCCTATCTCTTGCTTGTTGGATCCATTGTTACCTCGGCCTCGCTTCGGCGAGCCGTTTCCTTTCTCTTGCTTTGTTTCCTTAGTCCTTGGCGTGTCTTCCTCGGCTCTGGCATATTTCTTAATTCTGGCCAAGAGCTCTTCTATGCTTTTTGGCAATGTCTTTGCCAATGACTTTCGTAGTGGACAGTCATCTTTTAAGCCGTTCACACGATCGCCACTTCTTGGTTGCATTCGGGTATTCGGTTGAATACCTCATAATACCTTTTGGCATAGGCTCTCAGGCTTTCGTCCTTGCCAATTTTCAGAGCCATCAAGGCATTTACCCTTAACGGCTGTAGTTTGTTTGTTACGAACCTAGCCACGAACATCTCGGCCAGGCCTTTCCAGGTCTTCACAGTTCCTTTCGGCAGTTTGTGAAACCAATCCGATGCGATTTCCTCGAAGGATGATGGGAACACCTTGCAAAGCAACGGCTCGTTCCCAGTGTACAATGCCATCGAGTTCAGGTATAAACCGACGTGAAAGTTGGGGACCAACTTACCATCGTATATCTGGAACCTCGGCATACTAAATCTTTTTGGGGCCTCAAATTTGTCTAACTCTACCGAGAATGGTGTTCTCGGTTTAACCGGGGAAGTTACCTCGGCATTTTGTTGCTTCCTTTTGAGGTAATCTCTTAAGTCCTCTTTGGTTCGCCTAGGAGCTCGGCTATCTCCTGATTTCAGTCTTTTAGGTGCACTACTTTCAGCTTCGTTGTGAGCCCTTTTCGATCTTTCTTCATTAGTTGCATCGAAGCACAACTCCGGCCTTTGAACATGCCGATGTTCTTTGGGGTCTGCTTCCTTGGTGCGATGTGTCCTTCGAGATTCTTCCCTTCTCGACTCTCCTCGCCCGACCTCTCTTGAAGGTCAGTGAGAGTGTTTTTCGCTCCTGGTGTGCTGGGGGGCTACAGGGATTGTTTTTTGCCCTCCCTTCTAGGCATTGGCCGCTGGAATCGGCGTGTCCTGCAGCGGGAACGGTGGCTGTATGACGTTGTTTTGCATTATAAAATTGACAACCGATTGCAGGTCTGCCAATTTGTCCGCCATCCCCTTCATCTCTTCGTCCCTCCGTAGGCATCTATCCTTTCATACTTAGAGGCTATCCTCGTTATAGTACTCGTTTCGGTCTGATTTTTTCTGTACGTCGCCCTCCTGGCCGACGTCCTTTCCTTCATATTCTTATCACGAGTCTCCTGTTGCAGTTGTCTCCTTCGACGTCAAGGTCAATAGGTTTTTCACTCCCAATAGGAGTGTCGTTGTCACGACCCAAACCCGCCCCTATAGGTTTGCACCGTAACCGGCCAGTAATCCGGGATTACCTACGGCCTCCAACAGAATAACAAATAGTAAGGGGCTAGCGGAAGCAAATATATAAAGTAAACAAGGTCCATTGAGCTGTGCTGACTTATATGAAACAGAATATTTTAAAACTTTATTTACATAACCATAAGTCAGCCATTAACATATTATACCACACACATTACAGTATCTTAAGTACAGTCAACATAATTAGATTAAGTCTCATACATAAACAGAACTAATCAAAACTTGAACCCCTGACACTTCGGGAGCCTCCACGTGAGGCACAATGGTTGGCTGGTAACAGAACACAGTCCCCTTACAAAAACCTTTGGGCTCGACTCCAGAATGCTCACCTATATACATATAGTAAACTGTGAGCGAAAGCCCAGTGAATAATAAACAGAGCAAAGGGGTTGAAATGAATGTGTCCATATAGATTCAGAATTCAAATTCAGTTCATATCAAAGCCATACTTGTATAGATCATTTACGGAAATCAGAAGCCTTGCGTAAATATGCGTGAAACATTCAATAACCCTCACAGATACAGTTGACCCAAAAAGGGACGGCCATAAAGGCAAACAGTTGACTCACGTGCACGAAGACAGTACAGTTGGCCCATAAGGGACGTAATAAACAGTTGGCTCATGAGACGTACAGTTGACCCATGAAGGGACGTAAGTATCCATAACAGTTGGCTCATGAGACGTACAGCTGGCCCATAAAGGGACGAAGCAGAACATAGTTGAGGCTAAGAATGTCACGTATACATTTCAGAAAACATTGGACAACCATTCATTCATACAGAAATATCATTGCAGAAAACAGATCTTGTTTCATCACACAAAAGTAGATATAATTTGAACATAACTTTACTAAGTTATTACTCACAGTGGGCGCTGATACAAGTAGACGAAGTCAAGAGGGTCAAACGGATTGCGGCACGCGACCTACATAACACATCACGGATACACACTTTGAAACACGCTCTCCAATTGTACAAAACTTACATCAACAATTCTAAGTGTGTACCTAACCCCTTACCCTTAGTATGGAGCCTTAAACATGGCCTAGGAATGCCTAGGATGGAATGAGGGTGTAAAAATGCTTTAGAAAACATTTTTCAAAAGTTGCTGAAAACAGGGGTCTCGCTTGAGCGAGCCTTCCTTCGCTCGAGCGAGCTTGCAAAATCAAAGGCTTCGCTCGAGCGAGGAATCCTTCGCTCGAGCGGTCTGATGAAACAGTAAAAGTACTGGATGTTGCAAATTTACGCTCGAGCCACCAATCCTTCGCTCGAGCGTGGCTCAGAGTAAACGTTGGTCGCTCGAGCAAGGAATCCTTCGCTCGAGCGAAGAAGCCAAATCTGGAATTTCCAGATTTGCCTTCCAAGCTCAAACCAAGCATTCTACCACTCTAAACTCGACCTCTTGGGCCCAAATTCTGGAAAACACATCTTAACTCAATATACAATAAGTTTCAAAACTCAATTTGTGAATTCAAAGCCCAAGGGTGAGTCAATTAAAACCATATTTTAAACCCATTTTCAAGAACATGAAGAACATGCAGCATGCATGAATTCAAACCATTTCAAAACTCTAATTTGATGCTCTAAAGAGCCAAATCTTTCAAAACATGATGAGTTCATGGTCTCTTGTAGAAATATGAGCATGCATGTACAATTTTGCCATGGAAACAACTCATAACTCAACAATTCTAGCATGCATGCATGATATATGCTATAATCCAACATATTTGAACTCAATCATGACTTAGTTCTACAATGAAGCATGAATCATGCAAGAACTTGTTCAATGACAACAATAAGAAGATGGATTTCCTACCTTAGTCTTGAATTTGAAGTGTGGGAGCTTAATCAAGCAAGAACTCTTCTAATCTTCTTAATACCCAAGCAATATTACAAGATGAATTCACTCCCCCACTCTCTCTCTCTCTATTTCGGTGGTGAGCTCAAAATGAGTTGATGAAAATGTTGCTTCAAGGTGTAATAAGCCTCAACATAATAATAAACAAAGGCCCCACTAGATGCCAATTCCGTAAATAAGGCTACTCTATTCATTTGGCTTAAATTAATCTAGTTTAATCATACTAAATCGATTTTCAGATAATTATGCCATAAAATCCCATTAATTACGATGATCATTAATCACTAATCAATTTTGGATTCGGCTGCCGATAAAGCCTTCAATTAACAGTTTAAACATAACCATACAAACAGATAGTTGGATAATTAAACAGATAGAGTGCAAAATAACATATATTCAATCAGTTCAGTTCCAATTTTCATTCGGTCAGTTCAGTATTTCAGTTAATCCAATTATCAGTCAAAACCAGTCTTAATTTAGCAGTAATCAGTGACAGTACCAGAAATCAGTGGTCAATCAGTGATCAGTGATGAGGGTTGTTACAGTCGTCCCCAACCTTCTCTCTATGTCCGTCGTTGGCCATCTATTCTCCTTTCTTTTCCACAGACGGCGTCAAATTGTGTGTGTCAATTTCCGACCACACTGCCAACTTAGTACTCAACTGGAGAACACCGGCAGAATAGGTTAAGCCCGAACAACCTGCAACAGAAAAAAGAGATTCCAGCGGTGGCTCGTCCACCCGAGGGCACTCCGACGATCAAGTCAGTAAAATATCTCTCAAAGATAACCAATAGTGCTTAACTCACTAGACAGAGCATAAAAGACATACCTTAGACCCATGGGGGTGCCTTTCTTTTATAGCCAATACAGACCTAATCCCAATAGAAGCCTAGCTTCTACGGACTTAGGATTACTGCTAATCTTGGACTCCTAGTAGGATTGAGATAAACTCTCTAAGAGTCTTATCTTTATCCAAACTAAAGTCCTCTCCCATTCTAAGACTTTTGTCCCTTATCCGCTTATCCCGGATTCCGATATTCTCGTAGATAACCTCAGCCTATCTGAGATCACCTCGGCATTATGACCAGGACACGTGGCACCTTGGCTGACACTTCGACGTCACCTTGGCCACGTGTTGGCACTCAAACATTATGTCCCCACACTTGCCATTGCCAAAGTTTGACAAGAGTTCCCAAAAACAGCACTCCAATTGGCTCTGCCAAAACTCTTGCCAAATTTTGACAATGCCATTTGTTGTGCCAAGTTGGCATTATCAAAACAAACTGGTTTCTGTGTCACAGAATTTCAAGCAACAAACACAAATTTTATCAACAATCTGAAAACTCAAAATGTGAACAAAAAACATTTACAGAAAAATAAAAATTTATCAAATCAGGATTGTGATCACAATGAACCCAGAAAAATTGGCATTGCAAAATTTCCCAGAAATGCACAATATTGTCGAGTTTTTTTATCTTCATCTTCATCTTCATCTTCATCATCTGGTTTGTGATCATAGTAAACTCAGATTCGAAACCATATCCGAAACCCAAATCATTGATATTGCCTTCCGAACCTAGATTCGAAACCTAACACTCTGATTGGATTGGGTGATTTGGTGAGAAATAATAATAAATGATGAGATTGAGTAAGAAATTGTGAGAAATAGATCTCTTACTAAGTTTATTTTATTTGTCATCAAAAGTGATGAGTATTTGTGAGAAACAACTTGATTGGTTATAAAATATTCATAATACTTGTCTCTTAAAATACAAAAAAAAAAAAAAAAAAAAAATTTCTCACTCATATATTTTTTCTTTGCTTTTTTACTCATCCAAATATGATAGTGTGAAATATAACTATTTCTTTTATTTTTTCACTCTACGATCTAATCCGATTTGTGTATGCGAGAGAGAGGAGACTGAGATTGAGATTTTTTTTTTTGATCAGAAGAAATTTCCATTAAGGGATAGCCAAACGGCACTTACAGAGTCCAACCACCAAGAGCAAACACTAAACAAAGTGAAAATATTACAATAAACGCAAAGGTAAAAACTATGAAAATTATCCAGACGCACATCAGTGCTCGTGCTCATACTGCGACGCAGAGCCAATCAAATCGGTGTTAGAGCATGTTTGAAAAAATCATAGATAGCAACCACAGAGAGTGTAAGCTACAATCAAGCACAAAGGACTCCAAAAAAAACAAAGAAAACCTAAAAAACAAAGCAAAAAACAAGATCAAGCTTGACCTCAAACCCAAACAAGGCCAAATCTGTGGTGGTGGTCTAGATCCAAGTAGATTTGGTGGCGCGATGCTGAAAGCGGCTCCGGCGTGAGGCGGCAGGTGGGGAAACAAGGTAGATCTAGCGATGGTCGGAGGGGGAGAGGGAAGCTGTAGACACCCCGTTTTTGACCGCCCTCAAGACTTGGGCATTACTGATGGTTTGCTCGATGTTGAGAGATGTGCAGGGCACAGGTTCAGTTTCTTCGACAAGGAGAGAGGCAAACCCTTCAAAACACTTTGTTTAGGGGTTTGGAGTTGAAGAAAAGAGGAGAGGAGGGGAGAAAATAGGTTGGAGAAGAAGTTCGCCATGAATCCGGGTAGAAGAAAGTCGAGCGGCTCTCGCTGAATCAGGCTTATTCAATTGCATACTTGGAATTTAGCTATGAGGCCACTACCATTGGAAAGAAGACTTCCGGGGCTTCATTTTTGGTTCAAGAATCTCCTAGAGCCAAGTCCGGGTGGAGGAGATATGATGGGTTGAAGCTGGGCATCATCCCGGTTGGATTGAGTCTGCGCGGCTTCACGGAAAAGGGCATAACTTTTTGCACAGAAGGAATTTTGATGCAAGGTTTGTGCCATTGGAAATCTAACTTCCGGGGCTTCAATCTGGCCATCCACCGGAACTTTTTGACCTCACCGGCCACCCATCGGCACTCTATTTGTCCGACCGGCCAGAATAAAGTGCAGGTCGGCACTATATTGTGCCGACCGGCAATATATTGTGCCGATGACCTCTTTTATGGCCGACCTGACCCTTTTGACCCTCCCAGGCATGGTGCATGCCAGCTGTGCCAGCTGGGATGCACAGAACCAGCTCCACGTGCATATATGTGGCTATTTTGCACCCTTTGCACCCTCTAAGCTTCTAGAAGCTTGCACCTTTGGCCAAGCTTCTTGGAGAAGCTTGGCCAGCTGTCTTGGCTTCTCCAAGAAGCCAAGACACCTTTGCCCCCCCCCCCCTTGAACCTTTTGGTCTTGCTTAGCCATTAAGTCTTGGCTTTAGTTGCCTATTTAAGCTCATTTCATCTCCCTTGAGCTAGGTTAGAGATTCTTAAGCAAAAAACCAGAGATATAGATACATATCTGATATAGATACATATATCCCTCCATCTCTCACTATATCTCTCTCATTCAACCTCCAAACACCCTTGTTCTTGGGCCATTCCTTCACCAACCCATAGCACAACACCACCACTTCCATTTCCAGAATTTGGGAGGTCATTTGCAGAGCTTAGGAGCACCAAAACTTGGTCCAAGAGGTGCTGGTTTGTTGGTCTACAAGGGTAAGCACACTTTTCCCCAAAACTAGCATTTCTTGGTTCATATCTAAGCCATAGTTGCATGTATTTTTGAGCTTCGATGTAAACTACAAAGAGGCTTATTTTGAGCCCTTCTTCAACATTGAAGAAGGGCTCAACACTGTTTGGGACCTCCATGCATGACTAACTTCAATACCCTCTTTGGTCCCTATTTTTTTGCATGTTTCTTTAGCCTACCATGATTCTGTTTTTGGGCCTTCGACAGGCCTGAAAAGTGTCTTATTTTGCCCCCCTCTACATGTCTCATGAAGGGTCTTTGGCTGTTTGGTGCACCCTTTTGGTACTTCATTTATACCCCTTTGTGGCCCTTAATCTTGCATTGCATTTTGAGCATGTTTGTATATTGATTTGGGGCTTGACATCTACTGTGGGTAGTCATATTTTGGTCCCTCATCAGTATTGTAGAAGGGTATTTTTCAGTTTGGTGCATGCTTAGCATACCTACCATGTGATGCCTTGTAATTGCCTTAATATGCCTTAGGTTGTTAGCCTTTGTTCGAGCATGTTTTAGGCTTAGATTTGTGAAGCTTTTGTGCTTATTTTGCCATGCTTTAGGTCTGTCTTAAGTTGTTTGAGTCGATCCTAGCATGCATTATATAGCCTCTTTGCATTTTGTGGCTTGTATGCTTCAAGTATGTGAATGTGTGAGCATTGTTGCATGCTTTGTTGATTTATTTAGTTGGTTTGGAACCTCCTATAACATGATTTCAGAGCTTACGTTGCATGCTATATGTCCATACTTAGCCTCTTTAAGTGTGCTTAAGAGTTGCCTTGTTTATGCTTAAGGTGTTGGACCATGATTGCATGCATGTGTGTGTGCATTTTGTGCCTTCATTTCCATGATTATGGCCGCTGATTTTGGCATGCTTGCGAGTTACCCATGTTAGTTTAAGCCCATCGTTGCATGTTGTTGCATTCCATGTTTGTTTACATGTTTAGGTTGCGCGCCTAGCATACATTGCTCATTTGCATGTTCATGTTGCATACTTAGCCGCCATGCTTAGGTTGCATTTCATTGAGCATGCATCCCTTGCCTCTTGACCAATCATGATAGGGGTTGGGGGCCCTTGGATTTGTTTTGTGCTTATGTTTCATTTGATATCAAAGTTGCTAACTTGGCTTTCGGGCCATCATGCATTGAAATGCGTGATTGATGGCCCGGGGGTCGAGGGCCATGCTCCCTTGAGTCTATTGCATGATAGGGAGTGTGTCCGTGCATACATTTGTCCTAAAATCCCATACCTTGCACTGCTGGTCTGCTGTTGCTGTCAAAAACTGTCTCCTGCAGGAATTTATTGCCGGCCGGCAATATTTTGTGCCGACCGGCACACTTTTTGTGCTGACAACTTCAGAAGCAGCCGATGGACGCATACTATAGCCGGTGGATATTTGCTTCAGCCGGTGATGTTCTGAGGTACTCAGGGGATCTGTCCCAGGACTTTGGCAATTTTCCAGAGAAGTAAGACAGTAAAACAGAGGCAGCAGTGGCACGGTGCGGATTTTCGGGCAAGGCGGGCTGAAGCATGCATCATTCGCGCATCCCGAGGCGGAGGCTGTGGCCATCTCTTCTTTGCATTTAATTTAATTAGATTAGAGGTCTTGTAATAATTTATTCGTTTATTTTTCTTGGACTGTATTATTATTTTGGTTCCTCCGAGTGAGGGCGAATCTGTAATAAGTGTGTGTGAGTGGTGTGCATGTCTTCCCCCCCACTTCTTTCTCCCTTTTATTTACCTGCTTATGATGGTAGATTAGGGCATATTTATTTTAGCATACCTTATGCAACGCATGCGTGCATCCATGCATTTGTTTACATGCACCGGGCTCGGTACATCATACAAACTGCATTGTATTTCAATTTCCAAATTGAATACGTGTTACTTGTAGCACTTCACATGCCATGATTAGGATAGCCGAGCCTGCCTAGATTACATTCTTTGCATGTGTTGCATTAGACATTTCAGTATGTTTAGGTCCAATCATGGATTTCTAATGAGCTTCTGTTTTGGCTTGGAGTACTAGGTGAGCTTTTATGCTTTAGCATCCTTGCATGTGTGTGAGTGTTGCCATAATAGCATGATTACCATGAGGCTAGCTGCTTATGTGATATAACTGCTTGAATGCCTGTGGATGGAGGTTGAATTACCTAAATTGGGACAATGCATTAAAACTGTGAGTTTTAAGCCCACTAGATAGTGGCAAAACCTTCTTTTATAAAAACCCACTTGAGGGTGGCAAAACCTGCATTTTAGCCTACTTGCGAGTAGCAAACCATTTTTAAAATAAACATAAAATGTTTTGTTCCAACTTAGGCGATTTGGTCTATACTTGTTTGCTGTGCGCATAACGTAGTAATTCTAGGCTAATAACCGGAATAAGAACATGTAATGTTTTCAAAATCGGATATCATGGTTAGTAGAGGCCGGTCCTCGGACCGGGCGAAAGGGGGTGCTCATAGCTGACCTTTCCCGATCGTACCCAAGCTCCCGAGCCAAGACTACTTTGGTTATGACGGACGCGTGGCCTTCGGCACCGAGTCAGGGTTTCCTAAATTTCCCACTTTTAAAATATTTAGGTGGCGACTCTATATCTGGCAAAGCAGTCCATGTTTGGCACTTCTTTCAAAAAATCTGTTTTTTCTCAAAACGATTTGCCAGAGTTGGACTCTTTGGTTCAAGATTAAGAACCGTAACACAAAGGAGAGTCCGAGCTGTAGCCGAGGCCCCCCCTACGCGGGCGTTGTTACAGAAGCCCAACAAAAACATCCACCAAGAGGGGAAGAAAACCTCCCATAAAGGGAGAGAAGTGGGAAGACAAGCTCCCATAACTTATTTACAGCAAGCAAAAGAAAAAACCAAGGGGAGGAGGAAGGAGGAAGAGGTGGCTGGCCACCGACGCCCCCTCTCTCTCCTCAAATGACGCTTTTCCAACGGAACCCTAGAAAAGTTTAGAGAGAGAGGCTCTCGGTAGAGAGAGTTAAAAACAAACAAAAATGACTAAGATTGAGATTGAGAAGAAAAAAATGTAACAAATGTTAAAAGATAACCTTAAGAGTTGTCATCAGTCTTGATATGTGTATAAAAAGTATATAGATATATATAAATCTTTTGTTTAAATTTATATAAGTGTTACAAAATATATATATATATATATATATATAAAGTATATTGTAATTATAAATATTTTGTATTCCATTTATTTTCTTTTTATTGACCGTCCTTAAAGTTATCATTAGCATGACCTATAAAAAAAACCCTTGACAAACTAGGAATTGGAGTGTTAGTATTTTGATGGTGCCTATTTTGGATCCATCTTGATGATTGAAAATAGTTTATGTAATAGAATACATCGACCAAATTATTCATGCAAAAAAGTGATTGTGATAATAGATATTTTAATTTTTAAAAATATATGTTGTTCAATCATATATTATTATCAGTATGTTTAGTTTCAGTTTTCTGAATTCAATTTTTTGAAAACTGAATTTTTTGTATTTCGTGTTTTTTTGTTTTATTGAATATTTTTTAAATTTTAAGTAATTTGTTTACTTTTTTAGATTCACTTTATTTAGATGTATCTAAATAGTAAAATATTTGTGAAAAAATATTTTAAAAAATTAATAAATACACAAAAATACGAAAATGTACTAAATTCTCGTTTTTTTTTTTTTTTGTATTTTTTGGTATTTAGTGTATTTTTTAAAGAATTTTTTTCACAAATATTATGCTTTTTAAGTGTGTTTACGTTAGGTGTGTCTAAAAATTAAAAAAAAAATTGCTTAAAATATTAAAAAAAATTCATTGAAAACATTAAAATACGAAAAATAAAAAAATAAAATTTTCTGAAAATTGAAACCAAACAAGCTGATAAGTTATTATTACCCAATCAATTTAAATTGTTATACAATAAATATTCTCTAACAAATTTTGCAAAATAAATAATTCAAATAATCTCCATTAACCTAAAATGACCCCCATCAAAGGCTAAAACAAGTGCCCAAACTCAACAAATTATTCTCATTTCATGATATACACCCAAAAAAAAGAGTTAGGCATCAAAGATAGTTTTAACTTGTACACAAATTAACAAGTCTAGTTTTAATTGGTGTAAATTAGTGGGACTTATTATTTTGACAAGGGTCATTATGTTTTTTATTTTTTAAAAATAAAATTGACATATTTAAAAAAAAAAGAAGTAATTGAACCTATAATTTTCAAATTAACTAATCTACTGGCTAAGCCTGCAAAGTCTGCAAATAGATCTCCCAACTCTGCAACACATCCATCTAGGTAACAACCTTTCAAACCACGAACCTGCCCTAGCCTAGGACTCTCTATCTGTCAGAGACAATCAACACAGTTACGTAGTCATGTGCATGTATATATTTGGTGAACAGAAACTCTGGTTGTGTTTGGTAGAGTTTTAGAATTATGATTTGAAAATAGAGTTGTATTTTGAATTTGTGAGTTTTAGAATTAAGATTTGAGTATGAAAAATTTGTTTGGTTATGAGTTTTAAAAAGAATTTGAATTAAGTAATGTGACATATGATATTGAAAAGTGAATGTTTTGAAAAGTAGGTGTGGAATTAATTTTCTAAAGCTATAACCAAACAACACACTCAAACTAAGAGGTAGAATTAAATTTCAAAAACTCTACTAAACAGAGCCACTGTATTCCAAGATAAAACTACCGATTAGAGAAATGGTTAAGAGCTCTAAATTAAGAATTTTAAGTAGGGGGTGTAAATTTGATCTTGTTCGGTCTAATTCATGTCCGGTCTCGTGGGCTTTCATCAAAATTTGGGCTAGGTCGGGTTACGGACCAAAAAATTAGGCCCAGACCTAGGGGATATTCGGGCCTTGGCCGATCTGAATATTTTTTTTTTCTATCAAAATTTTATTATTTTTCACTAAAATAAACGTTGGCCGATGGGTCGGGCTGGACTTCAAAATGATGGGACAAATGAACAATTCCTAATGTCAAACCAGATACAATTTATAAAATAGGAACATTTGATTTTTCCAGTAAAAAGATAATCAAAACCTTTAAGCATGCAATGCTTTTACAGAATAATGATGAAATAATCAAATTACTTCATATTCAGGATCTTGCACCTTTTTTTAGGAAATATAAATATATCCATATAGGACTTGTCTAGATAGCTTTCAAACCTTTTGACTTTGCTAGGTCAAAATACCAGTATCTAGTGCACCCTTAGAAATGGAAGATGTCTTGATTGGAAAGCCTCTCTTATGGGAGCAATTGAAACCAGTTTATCCCATGGACCAGTTTATTTTAATGTTTACCCAAACCTAAGTGTTGCACTCATGGATCCAAACCTTTCAGAAGTTTTAGAACTTAGAGTTCTTATCCATGGTTATAAATATATGCCAGGAACACCTCCTTTAACAATTATTTTCAGAATACATCTTAAGGTTCTTACTACCTTGAATTCATACATCAGAAAACAAAGTGAATTAGGACAAACAGTCTTGATAGATACCAACTTGTTCAGTAGCCAGGTAGCCATTCCAACAATGATTCCTTAGCAAAACATTACCTTTCCAGAATCATGGCATATTCCTAATGCCGTTCCAACCAGACCAATTATTAGACAAACAATTGATCAGGTTATCCAGACTCAAGGAGGTAATGTTTACCTCAATTTCCGAAGACCACTTATAAGAAGCATGTCCAGTACAAGTTTTAGATCTACTCCCCCTTCTAGAGTAGATTCACCAGAATCATCCAGACAATCTATTTCGGAACCTATTGAGTCTGTGATGCAAGGAATGCCTTCTCGACCTCCTAGTAGGCCACCTAGTGATCCTTCGGTTGATCCAGTAATCCAGGGAGTTCAATTATCAGATAATCAAATACCTCATGGTGTTTACGAAACCAAAAGACCTGAGAGTCCAACAGCTAGCGACATGAATTTTGAAATTTAATGGATTATTCTCCAGGAAGTGAAATAAGAAAGAAATTAAACCAGAACTTTATGCTAGATAAATACCAGGAATTTAGAAATTGGTATTTTAAAAACCATAACGATCAGCAACTTCAATATTTTAAAAACCAGTATTATTACCATCTCGAAAAATACCAAATTCTAACATCTTTTCCTGAATGGTATTATGAATTTTGTTACCGTTGTGGAAATAATTCCTGAACAACAAATAAATGTTTTAACCAATCTTCAAAAAACATGGACAACAATTAATGGACAAACAATTACGTCTATTCATCCGCCACCACAATCATTAGAGTTAACCCCAAATGGTGATACAACTCTACAACCTTTAATGACAACAGCATATGTGGAAATCCCCTTCAAAGCCAATCAAAGAGATATAATTCAGCTAAAAGATATGGTATCAATCATGAAACAGAATAATTACACTAATTTGTATTTCCACACAGTTGGTAAACAATTAACCAGAATTGAAGAATCAGTTGAAAATTTTAAAGATCGTCAACTAGTACCAACAGAATCTATAATTCAACCTGTAAATATAAAACCACCTTTAGAAGTAACCAATTTTAAGTTACGTTCTGCTAAACAAGATAATGAATTTATGGAAACTCTCATAAAGAAAATGTCTAGTTTAAATCTAGGAAGAGTACCCCTCTAGAAAGTAGCAGTTCTGTCCATATGATGTCTATTCCCCAACAGAATGACATACCAGAAGATTATAGTGAAGAAATTACTCCTTCCTTAATTCAGGAATTACAGAATAATTTCCAAGATGTTCAATCTGTAAATAAAGTTAATTTTTCTAAAGAAATTAGTAGAAATGTCCAACAAGGATCTAGTAGGTATTATTATCATAGACCTATCCCTCAAGATATCCTTTATGAAGAAGTATATTTTCAAGCCCAAAATTCTTACCATGACAAAACCATTTATGAATGGAATATAGATGGTGCCTCAGAATACCGTATTTTTGAATGCGTACATCAAATGATTATGTATACTACTGTCTGTAAACAGAATAGTAATACAGACCATCAAATTGTTCGTTTTATTATAAATGGATTTACAAGTATCCTAAAAGGTTGGTGAGATAATATTCTCACTTCTAGTCAACAGAATGAAATTGTTACAGCCACTAAAATTGAATATGAACCTGTTAGTAATGCTCCTATATAGAAAGAGGATGCTGTTTATACTTTGGTCCAGACCATTATCCTTCATTTCATAGGACCCAGTATGGGTACTAATGACCGTAGTCGCAAACTTCTTTAGAATCTACGCTGCCCATCTTTGACTCATTTTCGTTAGTACAAAGATATTTTCCTTCTCAAAGTTGTTCAGCGACCTGATGCTAACAGTGAGCATTGGAAAGCCAAATTCATTGATGGCCTTCCTACGCTTTTTGCTGAAAAATTTTGAAAAAAACTTAGGGATCGACATGATCGTATGAGTATACCCTATGACCAATATACTTATGGCCAACTCATAGCTGTCATCATTGACGAAGGTCTTTCATTATGTAATGACCTCAAGTTACAATATCAACTTAAAAAACAGAATCTTACTAGCAAGAAATAATTAGGTGAATTTTGCGATCAATTTGCCTATGATACAAAAATCCAATACCCTTCTAAATCCAGAAAATCTCATCAGAAGACATTTACCAAACCTTCTCGTAAACAGTATAAAAAACCTAGTCATACTTCTTACAAAAAAAAGTTTTCTCCTCCTAACAGAAAGCCAAAATCCACCAAGAAAGCATCTAAAAAAGATGTTAAATGTTATAAATGTGGAGCAACAGGACATTATGCTAACAGATGTAGATCCAAACTAAAAACCAAAATTAATGAACTATCCTTGGATCCTCATATAGCCCAACAGATACTTCAAACACTTGAAGAAGAAGAAGAATCTGGGACTAGCACTGAGTTTGATGCACTTGCTGAGCTCTACTCTCCATCAACTTCTAGCGAAGAAGTTAAGGAAACAAAACCAACCTGTTCCTGTTCCACAAACCTGAATCAGATTTTTGAAATCAATTATTGGAAATCCATTGTTGAAATGAATGGCTTAGATCTTGGAGGTCCTAGCATTCATGTTCTAATTGATGACCAAAAATTCATGTTAGACCTGGCAGACCAAATCAAAGATCCAGATATGAAAATAAAATTTTTAGAAATTTGCTATAAACACCAGCAAGCTATCAAAGAACCTCCATTAATTCCAGTAGATTCTTACGGTATGAAAGATGTTTTGGCCAGAATTCAATCATCATCTACTATTGAAAAACCAGTCACAATTCAAGATTTAAAAATGAAAATTAATGTACTCAAAACAAAAGTTAAACATCTTCAAACAGCTAATCAGTCAATTATTAGTGACATTAAAAAGATTAACAGTCAACTAAAAAATAAAGGACAATCATCCTCATCTGATCAGAATGAAAAGAATGAGAAACCAATAGAAGAATTTTGACTAAATTTTCCATAATTTTTTTAATAGCCGAAGATTGTAATGGCAGTGAATGGTACAACTGTTCAAAAACCCTAGAGAATACAATGGACATGTATGTGTGTACATATATGATATATGATATGAAGATTTGTATTTATTGATGTGATCTGTTTCCCAGATTTCTTGCTTCAGCTTTCATTGAGTGTATGTCCTTTTGAGAGGCCTTACCCCTTCACAGTAACTAAGTTTGAACTTTTTGCCTTCTTTAAGGTTTATGGTCATGTGGTCTCTCCTTTTTTAACAATGTTATTGCCTTCTTTCTTTCTTTCTTTCTCGGATGTATTCTCAAATTTTCTTTGGGTGGAAAGTTTGCGGGAAAATGCTAGAATTCAAGAAGTGAATGAGAAAAAAGAAGAATTTTGCAGATTCCAGGTTTGTCTAAACCCTATTTTGGAAAATTTTCCATACCATTATATTTGAAAGATTTGCATCATGGAACTTTATGTTTTTGAGTATAATTACATCTAAAAACGTACATATGAAAACCCACAAAAAATTCTCACATATCATTTCATCTACGAATATGTATTTCTGAAGGGGTGAGAGAAGCAAACTACTGTATTTTTATAGTTTAATGGCTTAAATTTATAAGTTTATAAATAAAAGTAGAAATGTGATATTTACAGGTAGTTAAGGAGTTTTGTAGTGTCATTAAATATATTTAAAGATAAGCACATTGTTAGCATATGTGCACCATGTATAAAATTAGTTTATAAGACTTGCCTGACACTTTTAAAAAGAATAAATTCGTGAGATTAACTATTGAGTTGAATTATAATAGACAATATACTTTTAAGTGACATTTAACATGATATGAGTCAATGAGTCAGAGTTGTGTCTATATTGGTGTACGAATATTGGGCATTTCATTACAGACAATGTCAATTATGGATTTATAAAATTATTCAGAATCCAAAGGAATAAGGCTGGTTTTTTTTTTTTTTTTTTTTTTTTTTTTTTTACAGGAAAATCCTCCCTACTCTCTCTCAGGTCCAAGACAGCGCCCCTTTGTAGAGATCACCAAGGTGTCCTGTTAGCCGTTTCGAGCGAGAAGACTATAACTTGGGAACTTGCCCTGTTAGAGATCACCAAGGTATCCTGTTAGCCGTTCCGAGCGAGGAGACTATAACCTGGGAACTTGCCCTGTTAGCCGTTTCGAGCGAGGAGACTATAACCTGGGAACTTGCCCCGACCTCCCAAGACAAGCTCCGCTTAAGTCAGGACTCACACAGCGGGGGATATTGAACCCACACCAAGTGCTGGGTAGACAATTTTAGATCCAACCTCCTAACCAACTGTGCTACGCTCAGGAGATTGGCCCAAGGGAAATTTGAACTCATGACCTGGGGGCTTAATCCCTATATTTTTACCATAAGGCCACCCACCCCTAGGTTAATAAGGCTGGTTGTTGGGTTACACTATAACGATTGTTGGGTTACACTATAACGAATAATATTTTTGAATGGGATTCGGGCTACACATCTAAGACATTACTCTACTTGGTTTGGAAATTGCACAATCAGTTTTTTATTTTCATTTTTTATATTTAAATTAACGAATGGTGAAACTAATGTACTTTGGGGAGAGTTAAACAATTTTTAAGACAAAATTATAGGAAATACTATGGCATAATTTTATACTATTTTGAGTCATAATTTTTTAAAAAAATGTTATAACCAAACACAATATGATGTATAATTAAAGATTTTATGAGTCATAACTAAAAAAAAAAAAAACATAACTAGGAGTGTATATGGTACACCTCTTTTAAAGGTGTGCACATTAGAATTTCTTCAAAATTATGACTTAAACATCTTTCAATTAGCAAATTTTTTTTTTGAAATGTGAGACTTACAATTTTATCAATAATGATGTGGCAGAAGAATTGGGCCCAATATTATTTGATGTGTAATAAATCAAAAATTAACACCTATCTTATCATTGTGAGTTTTTTTTCTAAAATCTCAAACAATATTTTTCCCTTCTATTTCTGTCTACTCCCTCTCCCTCCCCTCACACGCTAACTCCAATCCTCCTGCAATATTAATATAATAAATTGGGTATGGCTTCTATCCAGTCCGGGATCGGACTGGACCGTGCTGTTGGGCCCGTGGGGGCCCACCACGGGTCCCTTTTTGATAATTTGAACCGTTAATGTGTAGAAATCGTCGAGTACTATATACCTGTAAAAAATCACGTTGATTGGATATCGATAGCTATGTGATCAAAACAGTTTTTTGTCAACCGTTAATTTGTTCACCGTCCAATTTTTTTAATATGAAATTGATTTGATCATATAGCTATCGATATCCGATCAACATTATTTTTTATAAGCATATAGTACTCGACGAGTTCTACATATTGAACGGTTCAGATTATCAAAACGGAACCCGTGGTGAGCCCCCACGGACCCAACAGCACGGTCCAGTCCGATCCCGAACTGGACAGAAGCCATACCCTAATAAATTCTACCACTAATACATATATTTAATATAGTACTCACGATTACACTAACACACACCAAATGATAAAGGATAATATTAAAAATTTATCAAATATCTCATATAAATGTGGAATTCACATAGAACCCACATGGTGTGGGTTTCACACTCATATGAGATATAAGTCATTTCTTCCATATTGATTATTAAAAAAAAAAAAAAATCTAAGCAAATTACAAGTACATCCCTTGATGTATACTTAAAATATGGATTACTCCATATAATTTGGAAAATTACAAATACTCCTTATAAGAATTTTTTATCTAACAGAATTAACTAAACAAATGAAATTCCTAACTACTCTCCTATAAAATAATAAAATACCTGAATAATTAATTGAAATATATTTATGACATCACTAAAAACTATTAATTGACTTGATAATTTATTAATGAAAGAGGTTATTTGTTATGAAATTAGAAATTTCAAGAGACGGGATATAATTTTTAAAACTATAAAAAGCAATTTATATTTTACATAAAATTTTCAAGAGATGTATTGATAATTTACCATAGAAACTAAATGCAATCCAATTCTTGACCTTCTTTTAAGGAAAGGGTCATCATCATGTAGTTGCAAAAACATAAAATTGATCTCCACGCTTCGTTTGTTTAGGAATGTTTTTCACATTTTCTATTATTTGGTATAATAAAAAATAGAAGTTCACAGAAAATAATTTCTATGGTCAATGAAAAATAATTCTATTTGAGAGAAAAATATTTTTCACTTTTAAAAGGTGAAAAACGTTTTCTGAACCAAAGTTTTATCAATTCTGCCACATTACCACTACTACCATCACCTCCACCACAACCACCATCACCACCGTCGCCTCCAATACCTCCACCACCACTCTATCTCATTACTACCACACTACCACCTATTGACACCATAAATCTGCAATTATTATTATTATTATTTATTGCCGGACACATGGCACTCTCATACTCACTGGAAGATTGTAAGAAGTTACAAAATGTGATAAAACATGTGGAAAGGATGATGGAAAAGTGGAAGAACATTGAGTATGAAGTGGAGGACTTGAAGATCATGAAGGGACACATAGCAAGACAATAATGAAAATTGAAGAATAGGTAGTTATTAAGTCATTTTTTTCTACAAATTTTTGCCTTTAAATAGCCATTCATGGCTACATTGCAATCCATCCAACTAAAATCAATGACAATTGATTTTTATTTTTCTTGTCATTTATATTTCCTGCACTTTATTTTTCAGCACTTCCTTTTCAAAGTATAGGAGTAGAGGCAAATTAATGGTTACTTCGATTATTCACTCAATCACCTTGATTGTTCACTCAATCATCTTTCTCCGGCTCATTCTCTTCTTCTTTAATTTTTCTTTTCTCTACACTTGGAAATTTTGAAGTTCTCTTCATTGAGGCAAAAGAACTGTCAACACAATCGCTTGATAATTGGCTTGAATTTAATCTGTAAAGATTTTTTCATCCTTGCGCCGTTCACATTTATGATATTTTCCTTCGTAGGAAAAGTAAGCCAACAATTTTTTGGCACGCCTACTGGGACGTCAAGTGTAAGAAACGAAAAATGAATTGAATCCGTCCATTCCAAATAGCCTAGATGAAATAATCTGTTGTAAACAAAAAAATTTAGATCTTCAAGAAAAGATCCATGTTCTTGATAAAACAAACTTTCATCCATTACAATATTATTTGGTGGAAGAAGAAAGACACCATTTAATTGGAGAAATTCATCAACTTGATATGGAAGTTTGCCAATGGAAGGATAAGTTGTTAACTCTCACTACCAAGTCTTTAACCGAAGCTTTAATGGCTGGAATTGGTGAAATTTTTCATGGTTGAAAGTGGCAAAAGCAAAGAGTTGACTTCATCAATGACTCGAGGAGAGGGGAGGGGGTTAGAAAACCCATTTTTAAAGAGCCAACTTATTATGAAAATAACATGGCTAAAAAGCATGTTGTTGAGCCAAGTATGGTTAAAAATGATGTCCCATACAGGGTTGAAAAACCCATTCTTAGAAAGTCACACCATGGAAACAACATGCCTATGGAGAATTTTCATAAGCCATTAATGGCTAAAATAGAAAAACAACCCATTAGGCCAAGAAATGATGAAACCCATATGCCTATGAAGGATTTTCTTAAGCCATTAATGGCTAAAATAGAAAAAACAGCCCATTAGGCCAAGAAATGATGAAATTCAAGTGGCCGAAAAACATGTTCTCAAGCCAAACATGGCTAAGAATAATGAACAATCTAATGTTCATGAATATGAATTTTTTGAAATTGTTCAAAATCTCAAGTTGTTTGAATTTTTAAGGCCATCTTGTACCATGATTCTTGGTATTCAAAGTCCTTTTTGGATTTGTGGTTCACATCAAAATTTAATTTTGATAAAATGTCTAATAAAACAATCCTCTTTAACCATAGTTCTTGTGAGTTTGATGCACTGAAGAACAACTTAGCTATTTGGAAGGTAAAACTCAGCTAAGAATGGCCAATTTATTGCAATGGCCACCTAACTTTATTTTATTTTAGTTTCTAAAATTTTCTGGCTTTATGGACAATCACATAACACTACAATTAATTTTGTGGAGTGGCTTAATTTTGGATTTCATCTATGATGTCATTCTCAAAATTGATAAGACTTTGTGAGGCATTGGTTAATTTCTTTTTGGGAAGACCAAAGTTTGGTCTTTGCATGTATTGGAGATGGTTCCAGGTTGTCTTTGAAGTAAGCATATCAATTATTATTTTTCTTTTCTTTGATATGAATCAAAGCCTACGCTTCAAAAGCCGTTTTTATTACGACTTCGAAAGTTTTGAAGAACTATTTGTTGCATCAACAATAGTCTTTGGTTTCAAACAATTGATGGTTGAACATAATTGTACACTTTCAAAGCTTCGGGAATAGCTTTGAAGGTTGGTTACTTACCTTCGAAACTTCGAAGATTGGTTGTCACCTTTGAAGCTTCGAGAATAGTCTCAAAGGTTGAGTACTCACCTTCAAAACGTTGGGAATTGTTTTAAAGGTTGGCTATTTACCTTCAAAGCTTCGGGATTTTATTTCGAGGGTTGATTATTTCTAAGCTTTGAAGTATACCATAGCGCAAGAGAAGTTTCAGGTATGCATACAATGGCACTTTGAAACTCCGCAAAACACTTTAAAGTAGTGTAATTTGAAGAGTGGGTTTGTTGCATCCATGAGAAGCACGTATTAGCTTTGAAAACCTGTCACGACCCAAACCCGCCCCTATAGGTTTAGTGTCGTAATCGGCCAACAAATTAAACAATATACAAAGGCTAACGGAAGCAAATACAAACATTCAATGTCCATAGAGCTGTGTAGACATACATGAGATAGAAATTTAAAGCTGTATATACATATCATTAACGTCATATATATATTAGTCTTACGTCACCATGTTACAGATAAACCAAAAGTCAAGTTCAGACTTAAATGAAAGAAAAACAAAATTCATAATGAAGTTCACAAAAGTTGACCACATCATGGTTCGGGAACCTCCTTGGGAGACACTGTGGTTGGCTAACCAAAACAACTCTTCAAGCAGCAGCTTAAGCCTGGTCACGCTCCTACTCACCTACATACATAAATAATATA